>LNAC01000194.1:3363254-3427186 GCA_002007465.1 Ailurus styani | reverse complement strand
AGCCTCCATT
Organism: Ailurus styani; assembly: GCA_002007465.1. Classification (NCBI taxonomy): domain Eukaryota; kingdom Metazoa; phylum Chordata; class Mammalia; order Carnivora; family Ailuridae; genus Ailurus; species Ailurus styani. The sequence goes on along the minus strand of LNAC01000194.1, from coordinate 3,427,176 downwards.
TTCAATTGCACCTCATTAGTAGCTTTTTTGATTTCAGCTTGGTTAGATTTTAGTTCTTTTATTTCTCCAGAAAGGTTATTTCTTTAGCAAGGGCTTCTCTATTATCTTCCATGCTTTTTTCGAGCCCAGCCAGCACCTTAAGAATCGTCATTCTGAACTCTAGTTCTGTCATATTATTAATGTCCGCATTGATTAGGTCCCTAGCCGTCATTACTGTCTCTTGTTTTTTTTTGTGTGTGTTGATTTTTTTCCGCCTTGTCATTTTATGCAGATAAGAATAGATGGATGAGAGAACAAAATACTAAAGGGTAGCAATGACCCCAGAGAAATATACACTAACCTACTCAGAAGAGACCTGGAACTGGGGAGAAAAGAAAGAGGGAAAAAACAAAAAAAACAAAAAACCAAAATCATACAAAAACAAAACAAAACAAAAATAAATAAAACAAAATCCTATATATCTATATCTATATTATCTATTTCTTTTTCTATATCTGTGTCTGTCTATGACTCTATCTCTAATTCTGTCTCTATTTCTATCTCTATCTCTATGTGTTAGACTGGTGAATTGAACAGACCCTATAAGTATACAAAAAATAAGGTTAAATACAATGAAGGGATAAAATATGATTATAACAATGAAAGTTAAAAAAAGATTTAGAAGTGTTGATAAGATATAAGAGTTAAGAACGTTAAAATAGGAAAAGGGAAAAAATTTAAAAGAAAAAAGTAAGAAAAAAATTCAAAGAGAAAAAAATTCAATGAATTTAACTTTGAACGACTGAAGAATCATGGGGAAAAAGCCATGAATTCTCTGCGTTGCTTTCCCCTAGCTCCGGTGTTCCACAATTCTCAGCAATCTCGAACTTGACTTTGGATGTTTTTTTCCTGGTCTTCTGGGGGAGGGGCCTGTTGCTGTGATTCTCAAGTGTCTTTGCCCGAGGCGGATTTGCACTGCCCTCACCAGGGACCAGGCTAAGTAATCAGCTCGGGTTCTCTCTTGGGAGCTTTTGTTCCGGGAACGCTTTCCGTAGGGCTTTGGAGGCCAAGACTGAAAATGGTGGCTCCCAGTCTCCGACCCAGAGGAGCCGAGAGCTTGGGGCCTCAGTCCTCAGTGCGCCTCAGAGAAAAGCAGTCCCTCCTGTCTCCTGGTCTCCCACCGCGCTCTGAGCTCACCCGGCCTGTGACCGAGCATCTCTGTCTCTGGCACGGCCCCGTTTAGAATCTCCAAACCCAGCAGATTCCTGCAGCTGCTCCCGCACCGCTCCTCCCGGAGGAGGAAGTAGGGGGTCTCTCCGGGTCTGCCACCCATGGTGTCCCCGCTCACAGAGCAGTGGCCCGGCTGTGCTTCAGATCACAGCCCAAGGTATCACCGAGATGAGAGACCTCTTCTCAGCTCAGCTCCCTCTCTCTCGTCGGCTTTTCTCTGATACCTGGGAGCTTGGTTGCGCTCAGACACCCCTGGTCTTTTTGTGTCCCCGTGGGTCCTGAGACCACACTGTGCCTGCGGAGGCTTCACCCCCTGCTTGGCCTCTGGGGCAACATCCCTCAGTGGAGCCGACTTCTAACAGTTCCGAGTCTGTGCTCCGCTGCTCACTCACTTGCCAGGAGCCGGCCCCTCTCCCCGGGGTCTATCTTCCCATCGCCTCAGATTCACTTCTCCACACGTCCTACCTTCTGGAACGTGGTCGATTGTCTGTTCCTAGAATCACTGCTCTTCTTCTCTTCGATCTTCTGTAGAATTTGTAGGTGTTCAGAATAGTTTGATAGCTATCTGGGTGAATTCCTGCGACCTGATGATAATCAGTCTCCTACTCCTCCACCATCTTGCCGCTTCCTTACAACTCTTAACTTTTTTAACTCTGATTCAACACCTACACTCCTAGGAATTTTTTCTAATGAACTAATGAAATTCTGCTTCTAGGAATGTATCCTAATGAAAATATGAAATGATATATACACAAGGTTGTTCAGGGCTACATTGTTTATCCATAAAGGTGGGAAAAACCTACACTTTCATCAGTAGTGAATTATTTAAATTATGCAGTAACCCCAAAAATGCCATGCTGTATGTGGCCATTAAAAATAATGATGTAGACCTTTGTTTTTGACAGGACATATTAAGTGAGGAAAAATGTTACCAACGGTATTTATGGCATGATTCCATTTTGTTTTTAAGATATATGCATGAAAAAAAAGTCTGGAAAAGATTTTCCAAAATATTAACAGTATTTATATTTGAGTATTGGGATTACCAGTGATTCTTACTTCCCTCTTGAAGTCTTTTTAAACTAAATCATTGTATAAAATGTGTGTGTTTCCGTGTAGGTAGTCTTTATAATCAGGAAAGAGAATGATGAAACTATTTCCATTTTTGAATCAAATTAAAGTGTGTGTTTGGAGAAATGGCTAGGGAAAGTACAAGATGAGTCAATCCAGTATGGAACCGGGATAAATAAATAGGAGTACCATAGAATCAAGGAACAGAGGGCAGGTGAAATGAAGGAAAATAGGTCTCTTGTTAGAATTTAGCTCGGGGAAATCGGAAGAGTGATCACACATCATCTCCAAAAGATACCCAGAGAAATAGCAGCTGAATTGGTTCTTGGAATCTAAATCCAAAATTGAGGCTGGAATCAGGACTATATGAAATTCCATTAAGTGGAGATAATAAAAAACTTCAGTGCTGCTCCCTGATAATACAAGGAGCTGAAGGAAGTAAAAGTAAGAGATTAGCAAGAAACAATGAAGCCAAAGACTAAGCATCTGTGACCTGGAAACGGGATAATAGGAACATTCAAAAAGGAATGTTTATTTCTTTGCTCAGTGAGATGATTAATATGAAAGTTCTGTCTAGAGTTTGCTTCAGCTTAGGATTTAGTAGAAAGTGATTGTACACTTGAATTGACTCTGTGCTACGGAGCTGTTCTGGTTGTGGAAGTTGGAACTGAAAGGCCAGGCTGTGAAAATCCATTATGATAACAGGCTACTTACTCTAGATTTCAGGCAACCAAAAGTTAAATTAGGTCAGAGTTCACTGATAGATTTTTGCTTACTACTCTGTCCTCACCACTTAACTCACACATGGTTGTTGTTCTGTGAATATTTATGAATGCATGCATGAGTCAATTAGTGAGTGAATGAATGATTCTAGTCAGGAGACTTTACTTAATAAACTATTAAGTATGTGTGAGCATTCATTGTTGGCTAAATAATATATGCATCTTTGTCTAGAAATTTTAAATTATGACTAATAAGATGACATTTTCATTGCCATTTTGACAACATTTATTTATTGCCTCATTCATAGCTGGGGTGGAAATGGCAAGAATATCAGTTTTTTAAAGCTTAATGAATGATAAGTATTTACTCATGTAACTTCTAACATAAAAAATGGACCATTCCAAATACAAAAGGTTAATTTTGTTTCATGTATAAGAATAGTGCCAAAACTTTCAAATTTTTCACTCATAGATGTCATAATTAAGTATCATTGGTTTTTTGTAACATGGTGAATTCTTTGATAGATTCATGGGACGAATGATAATAACTCAACAATTGGAAGAAATTGTAAGGTAAGAATAATTTGCATTGTCCAATTACTATTATGTGAAAATTGTATAATCTATTATGTGAAAATTGTATTGGGAAGGGACTAAAATCAAGTTAAGGGGAGATTAGCTAAGTAAGCGGCACATCATGGAAAAGGGTTAATTTAAAAGCATTTAACATTTCATCTTCTAATAATTTGTAGCAGCAATGATTAAGGACAAAAAAAAAAATCCCATGAAGTGACATCAGAATAGTTTAGTAAGATTATTTGTGTATTTGTATTTCTTTTTCTGGTAGTTTTGGGTAGTAACATAAAAGGAAACAGCCATTCTTATTCAAGTTCTTACACATTTAAACCACCACCCTTTAAGTCTAGAATACAGAAAAAAGTTTTATATAATATGTGACAAGTATAAATGTCATATTTAGTGGCCAATCTAGAACCTCTTATTTACTCTTCTGATTGGTTTTTTTGTTTAGTTGGTTGTTTTGGTGTGTTTCCCTCAATATTCAGGTTAATTTTGGCTCCTGCTTGAAAGGCTTTGAGTTATTTCAGAAATGTGTTGATATGATGAGATTATATTGTTACTCATGACCACCAAGCCAAACTGAGAATAAATCTTGGAGTCAGCCTTTGAACTTCTGCTCCAATTAGCATTCCACCACTTTCTGGAGATGTGTTCAGTTAATACTCGCTGCATGAAATAAGTCAGTAACATGAAGAGTCGAGCATTTTTTAAATGAAGTCCTCAGAACAAGCCACCAAAAATATGATACTTCAGCACCAATTCACATTTTTAATAAACATTAACTTAGGAGCACATTCAGTAAACTCCTTAACAAAGTCTTTATAAGTATAGGACCCCTTGCTGAATAACCACAACTAGGTTTTATTTTGATTTCTAGAGTGACATAGTGGGATATATATATGGATACATAATCTGAATTTTATTAAGATATTGTGGCTGGTAAAGCAAAAGATCGATTATGTTACCCAGCACCTAAAATGGTTAAAAAGATTAGCCATATTCTTTGCTAAAGCAACCTGAGTGAACTAATGAGTTATCTTTTAATTTGAAAGCTTTCTATTATTATATCCCAGTTTTATATATCAATGTGAGCTCAGTTTTTCTGTTCATTGTTGGAACCAACACTAAGTGAAAAAGAGATATTTTATGCCTCTTGAATGATTAATTTTGGAATATCCATGGAGTGTGCTCTAAATATGACTATCTAATAAAACCATATTTCTTAACCATGTCCCAAATACCTGATCCTCCTTGGTTCATTGGATTTTTTTAGAGTGTTTGGATTTGCAGACATCTTCAGAATTGATTCAGATTGTGTTTGATTTGAGTAACTGCATATGTATGTTTCAGAAAAACATAAGGAATATCAACAAAATCAAGGCTTCTTTACTTATCCATAATAGTCTTATCTTTTGCTTTCACTAAGAAAATACAGTTTCCTTTCTAGTTATTCCTTTTTGTTTTATATCTCCTTTATGGAGAGAAATTCAAACAGCAAGTACCCCCATCCTCCAAGGAGTATTGTAGCAAGTAGTCATGTTGTAGTGTCGATCTTGCCTAGAGAAAGTACTGATTACTACATTATGTTTTATTATCCAGTGTAATTTTAGTTATGGAGAATTGATGCATTTATATACAAATCATACTACAATTCATGTTTACATTGCATTTTAATTCTGTATTTTCCATTTAAAAACTTCAATTTTGCACAAAATTTTTAAATTTCATTATGTTAAACATTTTTAAATCATTGGTTAATCTTTTGTTGTGTTTTATGTTTAAAAATCTTGAAATTGATGACTTTGCAAGTTTATTTATAGGTGTAATCTCATTTCTAAGCCACTGATCTTAAAGTGCCAGAAATGCTAAAGCAGGTATTTGTTGTTATGGTTACTAACGTAATTGACCTAAACAGCTTTATGGTAACCAAGGTTTTGGTTTTATATGGAAGCAGTGTTGTAACTTAGCTCAGGGAATTTTCTGCTGAAGATGCCATTTTAGAATTTAATTGAATTTTTAATATGCTTAATTTTTTTTTTCCCCTAGACCTCTGGGGCCAGAGAGTCTCTTGCTTCGTGGAGCCAGGTTAAAAAACACAAAAGAAATTTTTGGTTTGTATATAATTTAAAAAAAAATTTTTTTTAAGATTTTATTTATTTGAGAGAGAGAGAGAGTGAGCACTTATAGGGGGAAGGGAGAGGAGTGGGAGAAGCAGACTCCCTGCTGGGCAGGGACCCCCCCCCCCACCAATGTGGGACTCAGTCCCAAGACCCTGGGATCATGACATGAGCCAAAGGCAGATGCTTAACCAACTGAGCCACCCAAGCACCCTATATTGAAAATTTTAAATTATGGATTCATGTTGATGCTTTATATAAAATATTTCTTTCTGAAAAAGAGAGAGCACACAAGTGGGGGTGGGTAGGCAGAGGGAGAGGGAGATAAAATAATGCCCAGCACAGAGCCTGACACTGTGCTCCATCTCACAACCCTGAGATCATGACCCGAGCTGAAAACAAGAGTTGGACAGTCAACTGACTGACCCACCCAGGCACCCCTATATAAAGTATTTTTTAAAGCATAACATTTTGGTCTTTAGGTTGAATAATTTACTTAGTCAAATGTTGTCTATAATAATTTTCTTGCAAAGACTGTTAATAAAATTTTGTGTTGTATTTTTTTGTTGTTAATCCCTATTTTTTAATANCTTTCTTTTTTTTTTTTTTTTTTTTTGTGGATACTTGTGAAACACTGCTAGGAAGATAATTCTGATTTTTATGGTGGTTGAGAACCAATATAATCTGGCAACATGGTTCAATAAACCACCTGTATAATTCCATTATGATTCTTCTTAGGTTGGATTAATAAAACCACTTACTCATTCTTTCATCCATTCATTCAATAAATTCCTATTGACCTATGACTATATGGCAGATATTATTGGAATGTATACTGACTGGATCAAAAGGATGAATAAATAGTGCTCTAGTGTTGGAGATCTAAGTTAATTCACATGTTCTGAGTCAACTCTAGGCAAATTGTGAAGTCCTGATAACCTTTGGCTGTCAGCTAGCTTCTCCCATTTTCAGAATGACCTTTCATGTACTTCCCGGTTTGTGTTATTCACTGAATGTTTACAGTTTTTGAGGGTCTCTTCTTCATTCTCTTCTTTCCTATTAAGTGTGCTATATTTTATCTCTCAGTATGAGGCTCTCTGATAAAGATATGTATATCCTTAAAAAAAAACAGAAAACAGCAAGTGTTGGTGAGGTTGTAGAGAACTTGGAACCCTCATCAGTGCTGGTCAGAGTGTAAAATGTCACAGCTGCTGTGAACAATACTGTGGCAGTTCCTCAATAAGTTAAACCTAGAATTGCTGTATGACCCAGCAATTGTACATATGATCCAGCATTTCTACTCCTAGGTATATACACAAAAGAATTGAAAATAAGTGTTCAAACAAAGACTTGTACAGAATATTCATAGCAGCGCTATTCAATAGCTGAAGGGTAGAAAGTGCCCAAATATCCATCAACTAATGAATGGATAAACAAAATGTAGGATAGCCATATAATGAAATGTTATTCATCCATAAAAAATGAAGTACTAATGCATGCTATAACATGGATAAACACTGAAAACATGCTGAATAAAAGAAGCCAGACACAAAAAGCTACATATTGTATGATTCCATTTACTTGAAATACCCAGGATAGGGAAATTCATAGAGACAGAAAGTACATTTGTGGTTCCCAGGGGCCGGGGAATGGAGGGGAATGGAGAATGATTGCTTAATGGGTACAGGGTTTTCTTTGAGGGTGATAAAAGTGTTGTCAAGTTAGTGGGGTTGCACAACATTGTGATTGTACTGAGGGCCACCAAATTGTACACGTTAAGATGAATAAAATGGTAAACTGTATGTAATGTATATTTTATTATAGTTAAAGAAAACCATAATCATCTTCTGATGGCCAAAGCCAAAGAACATTTCCAGGGCTTTTAGACCTTCTCATGTAATGCTGTATTTTAATACATCTGTAGCAGGAACACCTTTCACATTCTTAAAGTAAAATGTATATTTGAGTGCCTTTAGCTGGGTTCTGCTGTTGTCTGCTTCAGCACCACCTCTCTATTGCATATCATTCTGGCTGATTTCTCACATTTTCCATAATTTCAGTGCCCTTTGTCATCTGAGTTATAATCCCTGCCTCTAAAGAATACTGGTGAAAATTCCGGGACAAATCTTTAAAAAGAGAGCATGATGAATCCTACACTGCGTCTCAGATTTCACTATTTAAGGATGAGTGTGAATATTTATTGATCATCTTTCTGTTTCTAGGCATTTTGCTATTTTGTCATACAAATCTCACAACAATTCTGAGGTATTTTTTTCCTATCTCAAGATGGAGAAATTGAGACTTAGATTAAATAATTTGCACTTATAACTAATAGTGGCAGAGGTAGCACTCAAACTAAGGTCTAACTCAAAAGGTTTTTATAAAGCTGGTCTTACCTAAATTCATTCATTCCCCAACTTTAGGCCATTATTACTGTCATTCTTGCTTATCTTAGTCATTCACATAGGCACACATTTTTAAAATAGCACTTTCCTTTTATTTATTTCATTTACTCTGTCAGATTTCCATATTATCTCTCCAGTGGTAGAAAATTATATCTTGACCCCAGATTCTGGCATTCAAGGCCTTTCAAACTCTGACTGCATTCCATTGTTCGAAGTGCTTTTCCATTTCTGTGTTTGTTAACAGTGTTTATTTGTAAAGGCCTTCCCTGCTATCTTTACCTTTCCAAATCCTTTTCCTCCATCAGTTTCAACTCTAATAATATCTCTTTCATTCAGATATATTTAATTATAACTCAGAAATAGAACCCTCATGCCTTTCCTATCCAACAAGTGACTGGAGTTCCCCAGAATTGGACTTGGAAAGCCTTTTAAAAACTCCAAAAAGACTTGAAGGCAAATTGCAACAATAATCAGATAATACATTTCCTTTCATGCTAGTGAGTAGATCTCTCTCTTGAAATATGTGAGCGGATTATTTTAAAGAACTGTTTTGTTTCACAGGAGTTGCTATCTACACAGGAATGGAAACTAAGATGGCATTAAATTATAAGAGCAAGTCACAGAAACGATCTGCAGTAGAAAAGTAAGAAAACTACTTTTATTTATTTACACATGAATATGTCTGTGTATTATTCATACATGTTTAAAATACTATATGTATAAAAATATATATCAGTCAACAGAAGGTGGCATCTTTGAGGATAGGGATATATGCATGTAGTATTTTGCACAATGTTTAGCATGTAGTGGGTGTTACATTAGGACTTCAAAATAAATACTATTGGGTAATAATGGAATCACTTGATGAGATTACCCTCCTGCAGATAGCAATTATAAAATCTGGACAGATGTTTTTTACATAAACAAGTATTTGAAAATATGGGAGAGTGACACAGAACAGACAGAAAATGGCAGAGTCTACTCCTGAAAGATGGCAGCAGCAAGGGGAAAGATTTAAGAGTGCAGATTTTTTAATAAAGGCATTCCCCAATTCATGTGCTGCATAGGGCATCAGAGAGCCTGAGCTTTACCAGATTTAAGTGTTAGAGGACAAGATTTAAGGCTGGAAGAACAGCTAGACAGAGAAGAACCAGGTAAGGGAGGGAGCCACAAAAGGGAATGAACTCTAAAACCTGCACATAAATTATGCCCAAATCTTTGGCTGACTCTTAGAACTATACATGTGCAGAGGAGACCCCAGTGGACTTGGCACAAAAATAGTATCAGGAAGCTGAGAGAACAGAACAGAGAATTTTGCTGTTGCCTGTTGCAGTGGAGACAGACTTTGATATTTGAGCCTAGCCAAGTTAACTTCCTGCTAAAATGAAAAGCAGCACTCTTTTGAGGAACATAAAAGAGTACAGAATCTGTATGACCAATTATTTTTAAAACCCAATAATGTAACCAAAAATAAGTAGACATGTGAAGAAAATATAACTTGTATTTAAGAGAAAAAGCAGTCAATAGAAACTATTACCATAGTGTTCTGTATCTTGCAGTTGTCAGGTAAGGTCTTTAAAGCAGTTATTGTAAGTATTTGCAAGAACCTAAAGGAAGATGTGAATAAACATGTAAAATATTAGCAGAAATGGAAACTACAGAAAACAGTATGGAGTTTCCTCAAAAAGTTAAAATTGGACCGCCCTATGATCCAGCAATTGCACTATAATGGATACAGAATTACTGATTTGAAGGGATGCATACATCCCGATGTTTATCATAGCATTATCAACAATAGGCCAAATTGTGGGAAGAGCCCAAATGTCCATCGACAGATGGATAAAGAAGTGGTATATATACACAATGAAATATTACTCGGCCATAAAAAAGAACGAGACATTGCCATTTGCAACAATGTAGTTGGAGCTAGAGAGTAATATGCTAAGTGAAAAAAGTCAGAGAAAGACAAATACCATATGATTTCCCTCATGTGAGGAATTTAAGAAAGAAAACGAATGAACGTGGCAGGTGGGCAAGAGGCAAACCAAGAAACAGACTCTTAACTATAGAGAATTAACTGATGATTACCAGAGGGGAGGTGGGCAGGGCTGGGTTAAATAGGTGATGGCAATTAAGAAGGGCACTTGTGGTGAACACTGGGTGTTGTATGCGGGTGATGAATTACCAAATTCTACACCTGAAGCTAGTGTTGCACCACGTGTTAACTGAGTAGAATTTAAATAAAAAATTTGGAGGAAGAAATGGAACTATAAAAAAGAATTCAGGGCACCTGGGTGGCTCAGTGGGTTAAAGCCTCTGCTTTCAGCTCAGGTCATGATCTCAGGGTCCTGGGATCGAGGCCCGCATCGGGCTCCCTGCTCAGCAGGGAGCCTGCTTCCCCCTCTCTCTCTGCCTGTCTCTCTGCCTCCTTGTGATCTCTCTCCCTCTGTGAAATAAATAAATAAATAAGAAAAAAAATGAATTCAGTGGATATTCTTGGGTTGAAAATATAATTACAGAAATGTAAGTGCCATTAGATGGGCCCAACACCAGATAGAGGAAAGCAGAAGAAATTGTTGGTGAATTTTAAAAAGCAGTAGAAATTATTCAGTCTGAAGAACAGGGAGAAAAATGAGGAAAAATGAACAGAGTTTCAGGGCCATGTGAGACAGTAATACTAAGCTATCTATCTAATTGAGTCCAAAAGAGGAGAGAGCAAAAGGGGCAGAATAAAACTATTTGAAAAAATAATAATGGAAAATCTCTAAAATTTGAGGAAAAAAAGTGGTAATTTAAATCCAACAAATCAAAATTTGTGGACTCAAGGCAAAGCCTAAGTTGAAGAGAAATTTCTAGCTATAAGTGTTTATATAGGAAAGGAAGAAAAGCTTAAAATCAGTCCTCTAAGTTTCTGCCTTAGGAAGCTAGAGAAAGAGGAGCAATTTGAACCAATCAGAGAAGAGAGAGAAAAAATATTAGAGATGTAAGCCGAAACCAATGGAATAGAAAACAAATAATAGGCAAAATTAACAAAGCCAAAACTTGGTTCTTTGGAAATATTAACAAAATTAATAAATCTCTACCTAGATTGAGGGATTAAGGGGAAAAGAAGTGTTAGGAGAGAAAACTACAAAATTGACAACACCAAGGATGAAAGAGAGGATATCAGTACAGATCCTATCTACTATGGTCACTTTGTCCACAGATAAATATTGTGAACAACTTTATGTAACTACATTTTTCAACTTAGATGAAATGGATAAATTCTTTGAAAATATAACTTACAACAATTGATGCAGGATGAAACAGTCTAGATAGCCCTCTTATCTATCAAAGAGATTTAATTTATTATTTAAAAAAAAAATAGGTCCACACCAAAGGGTAGTCTTTTCAACACACAGTGCTGGAACAATTGGATATACATATGCCAGAAACCAAACTTTAACCTTTACCTCCCAGCACATACAAAAACAACTCAGGGGCGCCTGGGTGCCTCATTCAGTTAAGTGTATGACTCTTGGTTTCAGCTCAGGTCATGACGTCAGAGTCATGAGAACAAGCGCCACATGCTGAGTATGGAGCCCCCTTGAGAATCTCTCTCTTCCTCACTATCGTTCAAATAAATAAATCTTAAAAAAAAAAAACAAAAAACTAGCTCAAAATGTAAGACCCAAACATAATAACTTAATCTATAAAATATGGGAGAAAATATTTGTGACCTTGGGTTAAGGAAAGATTTCTTAGATAGGAAATATGCAAAAAAAGGAATCAAAAACAAAACCAGAAATTGATAAATTAAACTTCATCAAAATTAAAACTTCACACCTGAAACTAATATAACACTGTATGTCACTGCTAAAAAAAAAATAAAACTTCTACATTTCCAAAAGACACTGCTAAAAAAAAAATGAAAAGAGAAGCCACAGATTAGGAAAAATATTTACAAAGCACATATTTTGTGAGGACTTATATCCAGAACATGCATGCGTTTTCACCACTTCTTTTAAACATTATCCTAGAAGCCTTTTCAGTGCCACAAGACAAAGAAATAAAAGGCGTAAATACTGGAAAATTGTTCTTACCAGAGGACACATGATTTTTCACATAGTTGTATGCATTCAGCAACAAAACTATTAGAATTAATAAGCAAGTTTTAACAAGGTCACAACTACAAAACATGATGAGAGACGTTTATTTAATGGAGAAATCACATTAATAGATTGGCAGGCTCAATATTGTTAAGCTGTCAGTTGATGTGTAGATTCTTTCAATACTAATTAAAATCCCAGCAGGCTTTTTTGTAGTAATTGACAAGATTCCAAAACGCATATTGGGGGTGCCTGGGCAGCTCAGTCAGTTAGACATCTGACTTTTGGTTTTGGCGTGAGTCATGGTCTGGGGGTAATGGGATCAAGTCCTGCCTCAGGCTCCATGGTTAGCACAGAGTGTGCTTGAGATTCTCCCTCTCCCTCTTGTGCTGTCTCCCTCTCTAAAATAAATAAATAAAATCTTTAAATAAATAAAATGCATATTGAAATACAGTAGCCAAAATGCATATGTAGAATGAATAAAGAAAACACTCTCTTAAGAAAGCTAGAGAATTTATATTAAATCTGACTTTGAGACTTAATACAAAGCTACAGTAAATGTAGTATGGTATTAGCAAAAAAAAACATTTCAGTGGAATAAAATAGAGTTGAGAAATAGAAACCATTTTTATATGGTTAGTTGATTTTCAGTCAAAGCATTAAGTAAGTTCAATGAAGTGAATGATAGTCTTGGGGCACCTGGGTGGCTCATTGTGTTAAGCGTCTGCCTTTGGCTCAGTCCTGATCTCAGGGTCTTGGATTCAAGCCCTGTGTTGGGCTTCTGCTCAGTGAGGAGTCTGCTTCTCCCTCTCCCTCTGCTGCTCCCCCTGTTTGTGCTCTCTCCCTCTCTCTCTCTCTCATTCTCTCATTTTCTCTCTTCTCAGGTAAGTAAATCTTAAAAAAAAATAAAATGATAGTCTTTTCAATAAATGATACAACAATTGGATATCTATATGAGAAAAAAATTATAAACCTCAATTCCTACCTCATATCATACACTGAAAAGTTCTTGAAGATGGGTCATATACCTAAATGTAAAGGCTAAAACTATAAAATTTTTAGAAGAAAACTTAGGAAGATATCTTCACAGCCTAGGGATAGGCGAATATTTCTTAGGACACAAAACCAATAACCACAAAGGAAAAAATTGGTTAACTGGACTTCCTCAAAATTAAGAACTTCTCACACTACACAATTAAGGAAATGAACAAGGAAGACAAAACTGAGAGACTATATTCATAAAACATGTATCTGACAAAGAACTTATATCCAGAATATATAATGAGCTCATATGTCTATAATATGTCTATAATAGAAAAAACAGTGCAATGAAAAAAAATGAATATAAGACTAGAGCAGAGAAATTTTCGCAAAGAAAATATACAAATGGCAAACATATGAAAAAGTGTACAACATCATTAGTCATGAGAGAGATACAAATTGAAACTAGAAAGAGATACATACCAATATATACTTAGTGGATGGCAAAAATTAAAAAGTCTAAAAATATTGGCAAGGATATGGAGCAGCTGGAACTCTTAATTCTAAATAATCAATGGGTCAAAGAGGAAATCTCAAAGAACATTTTTAAAAATATCCAGAAGTTAACGAAAATACAGTATCAAATTTTATAGGATGAAGCTAAAGCAATGCTGAGAAGGAAATTTATAGCATTTGTATTAGGGTTTTCCAGAGAAACAGAACCAGTAGGCTATATATGGGTATATATAAGAGGAGATTTATTATAGGAGTTGGCTCATGTGCTTGTGGAGGCCACGAAGTCCCACAGTCTGCCATCTGCAAGCTGGAGAACCAGGAAAGCTGATGATATAATGCAGTCAGCATCCAAAGGCCTGAGAACCAGGGAGCTGGCCACTGATAATAAAACCTGGAGCTCTGATATTCCAGCTCAAGAAAAGAAAAAAAAATTGTCCTTTGCCTTTTTTATTTCACTTGGGTCCTCAGTGATGATATCCACCTACATTGGTGAGGACATATCTCTCTACTAAGTCTATTGAATCAAATACTAATCGCATTCAGAAACACCCTCACAGACACATCCAAAAATAATTATTTTACCAGCTGTCTGGGCATTGCTTGACATATATCAAACTCCAATCAACTTGACACATAAGATTAACTACCACAGAACTAAATACTTAGAAAAGAAACACCAGGGGCATCTGGGTGGCTCAGTCAGTTAAGCAACTGACTTGATTTCAGCTAAAGTCGTGATCTCAGGGTTCTGGGATCAAGTCCCATCAGGCTCTGTGCTCAGCAGGGAGTCCGAGGATTATCTCTTTCCCTTTGCCCCTCCTGCTGCTTGCACTTGCACTTTCTCTCTAAAATAGATAAATAAATCTTTGAAAAAATAAGATAAGAAACACCAATACAGAAACTAAGATTAGAAACAATACCATTTGCAGTCACTCTCAAAAAAGGAAATACCTAGTTATAGATCTAACAATATACATAGAGGGTCTGTGTGCTGAAAATTACAAAATGCTGATGAAAGAATCAGATATGTAATGTTAAGCTTGCCTAGTGAAATACTGTAATACCAAGCTTGCCTGGTGAAAGAACAGGGATTCTAAAGTTAGTTTCTGACTTGTGTGATTTTGGTAAATTTATAGAATGATTTTTGGGCTTTGATCTTCATCATTAAAAAGGAAGTGATCTCGCAGAGGTTTTAGAAAGATTAGACAAGTTAGTGGCTGTAACAAAGTATTGTAAAATCTTAATACTACACAAATATTAGTTATATTTACACTTAAAATTAGATCCTGAAAATATAAAACAATTTTAGAATAATTACTTATGGCAAGAATAACTGGCCAAAGCTGTCATTTACTGAAAGGATTTTGAAAAGTAATATAACTAATTCAAATAGGCTTATAATCATATGTATTGGTTATTTTCTCTCTAGTAAATACATTCTATTGAATGGTCATTTCTTAAAATATGAAGATTATTTCCTTTAAATAGATACTGTGATATTTTATATATTTTTTATCTTATTTAATACCAGTATAAAATTTCCAGGTAGATGAATACAGTAACACATAATCAACATGTTTTATATTCTTCTTTTTCTCATTTTCAGATCAATGAATACGTTTTTGATAATTTACCTAATAATCCTTATTTCTGAAGCCATCATCAGTACTATCTTGAAATATACATGGCAAGCTGAAGAAAAATGGGATGAACCTTGGTATAACCAAAAAACAGAACATCAAAGAAATAGTAGTAAGGTATTTTATGGTGTTCTTGACTCTAAAGGAGTAAAGGAAAGGACTCTAAAGGAGTAAAGGAAACTATTCTTTGGCACAGTTACTGATTTGGTAGTGACTTCTGATAGGAGTGACCACTGAGCTCTTCTAAAACCGTTACTACTTAAGGGTGACAAAAAGACACTAAGTGAAGAGTGGCCAGCATGTGTATACTGGTATGCTCTTTGCATTTTAGGGCATAAGCGGTTGTATTCCCTATGGCATGATTTGAGTAGTTACAAGAAATCACAAAAATTTAAATCATCTATAATGGCATTCCCCTTCAGTACTACAAGTTCAGTTTTTTATTCCATTTACTGTATGTTTTAAGTGAATGAAAAAGTAAGTTGGTTTTCAGTTCTGTCTGAATAATTCAAGGAGTCTTACTATCAGTCTATTGATGGTGTGAAGTAATAACACAAAATATGTCATATTAAGTTTTAAACTGAATATGGACTAGCAGGAAAATTTAACCTGCAATTTTGGTAAATAATTTTTCTCCAGATTTCACATTCGATTAAAATACAAATATTGGAAGACAGATGTGGATCTCAAGAAACCACAAAGCAGATCACAGAACATATTTTCCATATGATTCATAATTATTTTACCTTTCACAGAATACATGTTAAAATGTGATATTGCTATGCTATTGAAGTAAGCTATTACTATATAATCTGTAAGTGTTTTCATTTCCAGCAGTTCTGGCCTAGCAGTTCTTAAATAGTTTTTTTTAATTGCAGTAAATTTTTAGTTATCTGTAATTTTGAAAGGTAGAAGTGGAATGGTAAGTATACTCCAGGGATTATAGTTAAAATTTTGCTAAAGGTTGTTTCAGTCACACCAGGCATTTTGGTAGCTGCTGAAAAGTAACAAGTAGTTCAAATTTAACCTTTATTCTTTTACTTTGTTCAAGGTCCTAATGAACAATAAAACAAAAGAAGTATATTAAAGAAACAATTCAAAAAATGAATTTTATTCATGAGACTTCTTCAGAATATAGTTGATGGTCTGTTTAGACATGAAACTTTCTGATAATGTTCTTCAGTATTACTAAGGAAATTCTCATATGTGTTCTCTTATCAAATAATCATTTTTTCTCCCTAGATTCTGAGATTCATTTCAGACTTCCTTGCTTTTTTGGTACTCTACAATTTCATCATTCCAATTTCATTATATGTGACAGTCGAAATGCAGAAATTTCTTGGGTCATTTTTTATTGGCTGGGATCTTGATCTCTATCATGAAGAATCAGGTCAGAAAGCTCAAGTCAATACTTCTGATCTGAATGAAGAGCTTGGACAGGTAAAAAGATCTTACTGTTTTTCTAATTTATTATTTTTCTTGAAATAGTACATGTACAAAGACTAATATAAGTACAAAGAAAAGTGTTATGAGGCTTATACCAAAAAATAGCCTTACTTTCCTCCACACCTAACTCTTGTTTCCCATTTTTAAACCTGAAATCGTTTCTTCTGTTAGTTAGCACTACATAGTATTCTTTCTTGATTTTTAAATTTTAGACATTTATTATGGAATATAAAGATATAATCTTATGCCACTGTTTTATATATACATACCCAGATATATCCCCACTTTGCCTCCCCATAGCTCCCTAATATTTTTATATCACAATTAGGGATTTAATAAATATTTATTGACATTATTTTGACTCTTAGTATTGGTCACTAATTTCGAGTTCTTCAAGTGTGCCTTATGATACTATAATTAAATTTTCTTTTTTATATTATTTTCCCTAGAATTAATTGCTGTGTTTTTTCATGCTTAATTGTTTAATTTCTGTATACCACAAACAAGTTTCTGATCAATACATGAAACATCTCGCTACATATTCAAACACATGTAATCTAGGATTTCCTTTCTCTTTCTCTCTCTCTTTTTTTGGTGGCAGTGTTTTTGGAGACTTTTATCTTCTTCAATATGGACTTATGTCAGAACCTGCTTCTCAGCTTTTCACCCAAGGACTTCCCTTTACTATCACCTTAGAAATTACTTTGCCTCTCTCTTGTTTTGGATCTCCTGGGTCCTGTGTCAGCGCACCTGTGGCTTATTCTCTTGTTTTTGTGGAACACATCTTCTAATAACTTCCTGGAAAAGGATGCATGAGAAGAAAATATTTTGAGGCTTTGCACGGTGGAAAATATTTTTATTCCCTTCTCTCTTTATTCCTTTTTTTGCACTTGATTAATAATTTAGCTGTGTAATGCATCCCAGGTTGGAAGTTAGTTTTCCTCCAAATTTTAAAAGCATTTCTCCATTTTTTTTCTAGCTTCCAGTGTTGCTGTTGAGAAATCCAGTGCCATTTGAATTGCCAGTTGAATTCTTTATGTGTGATCTGTTATTTTATCTCTTAAAGTGTTTAAGATCTTTTCTTTATGTGATAATTCTGGAATTTCATGATGATATACCTTGGTGTGAGTCTTTTTATTTTTTTCTTTCATTGGACAATAACTTCTCTGAGCCCTTTCAGTCTAGAAATACATGTACTTCAATTCTAGGAATTTTTCTTATATTATTTCTTTGATAACATATCTTTTTTTAAATTTAGTATTTGAATATCTCAGACCATTTATCTTGATTCCCTAATTCTTTCTATAATTCTGGGAGAATTTGTCAACTTTATCTTTCTACCTAACTTTTGGCTTCTTTTATTTCTATAATAATATTTTTAAATTCTAATATTCTAGTATATCTGAATGCCTTTTAATTGCATCTTATTCCTTTTCTTGAATATGATCTTTTAGCTCTCTGAGGATATTAATGATGGTTATTTAAAGTCTTCTGTTCTCTGCATTTTCTGTTTGCTCCTAGTTCCTTTATCAATACAGTCAGTTCCGCTACAATGTGATAAACTTCCTAAAAATTACTGTGCTATGTAAAATTACTTAGTAAAAACCACAGGGCTAGTGGGATTAGGAGTGCAACAAAAATTTTATCAGTAATACATTTAAAATAAATTGATAAGAAATACATAAATACCGGGGTACCTGGGTGGCTCTTTCAGCTGGGTGTCCAACTCTTGATTTCTGCTCAGGTCATGATCTCATGGTCATAGGATCAGGCCCCATATGGGGCTCCACATTGTTGGCAAGTCTGCTTGAAGAGTCTCTCTTTCCCTCTCTCTGCCCCACCTTCCCCATTCACGTGCACACCTGTGCTCATTCACTCTCAATAAAATAAAATGAAATAAATAAAATAGAAATACACAAACACTCTAATATATGTAGCATTTTGTCTTGAAAAAGATCAGAAGGTTAATTGTAGAAGTGACTGTGAGAAGTGTTGCAACCTGTGTGTCATTGTGAAGTATTGAAAGGAAGGTTATCTGAAAATAGATGTAGATGGGGTGTGGCTTATACCACTTCTGGTGACCTGAGGTGGCTGGCAGCTGTTGGAGATGTGTACATTTCATGTGTTCTTTGTGTGAAGTTTGCTGCTGTTTCTCACAGAGGAAATTGAGTGTAACCAAATGCAAAGTCCACATTATGCTCAAATTGTTCCCCTATATATCAGTAACATTATTATAGATTAATGTTTTCAGGACAGTGTTATAGCAGAACTGACTGTAATTTGTTTTAGACTCTACCTTTCTTTTAAGGAGTGATCCTCAAATGAATGCAGATCTTTGGTTTTCCTTATAAGCTTAGAAGTTATCCCTAGAAAAGCCTAGCCATCCAACTCTTTTTTGACATATTCCCTAGCATCAGTTCTGGTCTTTTCCTCAGTTTCTCCAGAGAGAATTAGTATTTCTGCTGCTTGTGATTGTTAGAGCCATCCAGTAGAAGTCTCCCTGTTTTTAGCATACTGTCACACTTTTCTGTTTTCAGCTGTCTCACACCTATTTTCAGCTTTCCATGGGGCTCAGATTCTCTCTGGTTCAGTCCCTGTCTTAGAGAATAAATCTTCCAACTATTACTCAGATAGATGAAGGGCATTCTCAGGTTTGCAAGTTATGAGGGAATTTCAGGTTTCAGACTGTTCCTGATACCTCCATTTTCAGCCTTATCCTATACTTTCACATACAGTAGTAGCTGGTATATCTCCTTCCTGAGAGATTTTGGGAAAGGGTTTCCCCCATTGTTTACGTTTCGTATACTAGGTTTTGTTAAGTCACTTACCACTCATTCATCTCCTTTCTCTCCAAACTTGTCATATCTCCCTTCTCATGTTGTCTCATCTGCCATTATCTTTGTTCTTTTTTTATTCCTTTACTCTTATTTTAGTAGACTCTCAAGAGGAACAGAGATAATTGTATTTGCTTAACCTACCATTTTTAACCAGAAGTTGATCCATTTATTTTTAGCGTTTAAGAGACTTTAGTAATTTATGCTAAATATTAATTCATGTCACATTTCTTTAATTATATATCACATATTCAAGACCTAAAAAGCCTGTTTTTACTGCTTCTTTTGAACACTTTTTTTCCCCCATTTTTTTTTTCCTTTGACCTTTTCTATCCCAGTTTTCCCCTCTTCCTCTTTTCCTCATGGTAGAATATTGTTTTTCTGGAACCTCACACTGTTTATGCATACCCGTACTTGTTTTCTCTCTAAGAAACTTTAAGTGATAACTTTTTAAAATTTCTAATTCATCTAAGTCTCTCTTTTTACTTTTAAGCCTACAAGTTTTTCATAATATGTTTATTGCCTCTATTCTTTTATCTATTTTTATACCAATGAAATATACTTTGTCATATTCTGTGTCCTTTCATTTCCATACTATCAAAGAAACTGCTCTTATGATGGTGTATAGTGCCCTTCTCTATAACTAAAGTCAAAAGTTAAAACTTCTTGATTTTATATATACTTTTTTTATTTATTTGACAGAGAGGGAGAGACAGGGAGCACAAGAAGGCAGAGCAGCAGGCAGAGGGAGAGAAAAGCTCCCTGCTGAGCAGGGAGCCTGATGTGGGGCTCGATCACAGGGCCCTGGGATCTTGACCTGAACTGAAGGCAAACGCTCAACCCACTGCAGGCACCCCAGTATATTTTTAAAAATCAAAGTTAATTTATTTATCTCGGTCATCTAAATTCCAAAGAGTCCTCCATGACTGATTGGTTTGTGTCAATTCTAATCATCTTTGAAATACTATTTCTGTTTGACTGCTGACATGTTTTATATCATAATTTTTTATACCTTATTCTTATTATTCTTCCTGATCTAAAAGTTTTTTATTAACTTGTGTAGGTAAGTGACTTCTCTCTGTATTCATCTTTATAATTCAACATTTGCTGTAAGTAGTGGGCAGTCTTTAATATCATGTAGCAAAGGTAAAATATTTCATCTTTTATTTCTAATTTCACCATTTGCTAGCTCTGTGACTGGTGTGAGTTATTTAACCTAACTCTTCCTTTGTTTCTTTTTCTCTAAAATATACGTAACAATAGTACCTATCTCATGCAGTTGTTGAGAGGATTAAATGAGTTAGAACAATTAGCAGTGCTGGCAGCCTAGCGACTGCTACACAATTATTGACTTTTATTATTACTACTTTACATAGCAGAATTCCTACATCTCAGGTGTTGTAGTTATCTTTACTATTTGCAAGAAAATGAACTTTAAGGTATATTTTCTCACTTTATTTCTTGGTCCAAACAATTTTTTCCAGCTTTAACTCTGCCTCCCTTTTTGTATGTTGAGCTTTTTATTCTGCAGTCTTGCTGAACTCATTTATTAGTTCTAGTAGTTTTTTAGTGGATTCCTCAGGATTTTCTGTATACAAGGTCATTGTCATCTACAAATGGTTTTACCTCTTTTCCAATCTGAATGCCTTTTATTTCTTTTCTCTGGCTTGATTACCCAGGTTAGACTTCAGTACAATGTTAAATAAAAGTGGGAAGAACAGACATAGACATCTTTGCTTTATTCCTGAACTTAGTTTAAGGGAAAACATTCAGTCTTTCTTCATTAAATAGGATACTAATTATGGGGTTTTGTAGATACATTTTATCAGGTTGAGGAAATAGCCTTCTAGCCCTAATTTGTTGAATGTTTTTATCATGAAAGGGTATTGGATTTTGTTACATGCTTTTCTTGCACCTGTCAAGATGATCATTTTAATAATAGAATAAAGAGTAAGTACCAATTTATTATTGTGGTAGGATTCATTGACTGATTTATGTTGAACCAATCTTGAATTTCAAGGATAAACCCCACATATTCATGGTGTATATCTTTTTTCTGTGTTTCTAGATTTGGCTCGTGTTTATTTTCCTAGGGGATATTGTTCTGTAGTTGTTTTTCCTCGTGATGTGTACCTCCCTTTTTATATGACAACTTTCTCAGATCACTATTGCAGTAGTCAGATCCTCAGCATAATCATAGTTGTATTAAGACTTGACTATTTCATCCTTCTCTTTTTGGACCTGCCTTCTTACAGGGTTATTTTTCCAGAATTAGTCTCAAAAGAATAGTAAAATTATTGTCTTGTCTACTTTTAAAAAATATTTTCATTTAGGGGCACGTGAGTGGTTCAGTCAGTTAAGCATCTGCCTTCCGTTCAGGTCATGATCTCAGGGTCCTGGGATCGAGCCCTGCATCATGCTCCCTACTCAGTGGGGAGTCTGCTTTTCCTTCTCCCTCTGTTCTTCCTTCCCACCGTGGTTTCTCTCTCTGTCTCAAATGAATAAGATCTTTAAAATATATATATATATTTCATTTAAACACTTTCCTTTTCACTGAGTTTGTTTTCTACCCTTGGTTTAAATTTCCTCCCTCTAATATTTTAGACAGCTTTCCCTCTCTGACTTCTTGTGTTGCTATCACTTTTGCGTTCCTGTTCCCAATTCTGTACCATTTCTTCTGGACCATATAACCCTTTCACATTCTAGGTTATTAAGCATCCCTTTCACCCTTGCTCAAAGATCATTCTTAGTCCTACTACCTCAAAACACCTTATCCAGGAGTTGGAAAAAAGTATTAAATCCCACATTATCGGTCAACTCTACAGATGAACATAAACCTAAAAATGCCACAGACTTCAAAGTTTATATAGATTTGAAATTTTTTATGTTACCGTGTTTTGTTTCTGTGCGTCTTAATTTATTTGTGCTTAGATTATAAAATATCTCAGCATCAGTATACTAATGTTAATAGGTAAGCTTGACTTTAGGAGACAGAGGAGGAAAAGGTTTTTTGTTTAACATAGGACCATAAACACAAAAATTTGTTTTCTTTTATCTTCCATCTCTAGGTGGAGTATGTGTTTACAGATAAAACTGGTACCCTAACAGAAAATGAGATGCAGTTTCGGGAATGTTCAATTAATGGCATAAAATACCAAGAAATCAATGGTAGACTTGTATCTGAAGGACCAACACCAGACTCTTCGGAAGGAAGCTTATCTTATCTTAATAGTTTATCCCATCTTAACAATCTATCCCATCTTACAGCCAGTTCTTTTAGAACCAGTCCTGAAAATGAAGCTGAACTAGTAAGCAACTTTTAAATTAATAAATTGGAATTTCATTTGAAATAATTCTCTTTGGTATTTGCTGAACTATAGGAGAAAAAATTTAAGAGTCAGTGGGGCAAGGAATATATATTTGAAATGTATATCCTTTGATTCAGCACTGGGAATTTCTAGTCACAACCCAGTTTAACTTGCAAATTAGTATGTTGCCTGCCTTAGTTCTCTCAATATTTAAATGAGACTAAGTGGAGAACCCTTACTGCCTTGAAGTAAAGAAGAAAA
This sequence comes from Ailurus styani, assembly GCA_002007465.1. Taxonomy (NCBI): domain Eukaryota; kingdom Metazoa; phylum Chordata; class Mammalia; order Carnivora; family Ailuridae; genus Ailurus; species Ailurus styani. Next base: position 3,403,999 of record LNAC01000194.1, on the reverse strand, counting down.
GAAGACTTTGCTACGAAATTAGAACTTAAATATATTTAATACTTTTTGAGATCACACTTTTTCCACAAAAGAGCTTTCATCTTTACTTGAAATTTGGCTATGTTTCCTAAAAAGATACTCTTATGTTGAAGGGTCATAAGCAAATGTGACATTCTTTTACTCTTTGGAATCAGAAGCAACCAGCTAGTATTCAGGCAGTTCAGGATTATAGCACTCCTGTTGTAGATCTAAGATAACCAAAATTTTAACTGTATTCATTGACTTTTTTTTTTGGATTCTGCTTACAGTTTTTTAAATGTTACTTGGGAATAGTATTTTTATTGAGACTATTGTCTTTCTACAGATTAAAGAACACGATCTCTTCTTTAAAGCAGTCAGTCTCTGTCACACTGTACAGATTAGCAATGTTCAGACTGATGGCATTGGTGATGGTCCCTGGCAATCCAACTTTGCACCCTCCCAGTTGGAATACTATGCATCTTCACCAGATGAAAAGGCTCTAGTGGAAGCTGCTGCAAGGTAGTTTGATCTAATTTCCAGATCTTCAGAAAAACACCTTTTAAATAAAAAGGTGCAAATATTAGAAAATTACTTTAAATTGTCAGACAAAATTCATAAACACATAAAGGTAGAAGTACACTCTAAATTGTAAATGAGAATTTTTTATGTGCCATTAATTTTGTTGTCAAGCTTGCATCGAATCACATTTTGAAGAGAGCTTTAAAAATCTGGTTATTATGAAATATGAATAATATAATTTGTGAGAAATACCTGTGTATGTATTGTTTTGGACCTACTCTGATTCTTCACATTCTTAAAAACAATGCCATATTCAAAGAAATATTTAAAATACATCTTAATTATATACTTTTATTCATGCTAAGTTATAATGACATATTATGAAACATGAAATATCATCCTTAAATCTTATATTTTTTTATCTTTCAATCCCTAGAATTGGCATTGTATTTATTGGCAATTCTGAAGAAACTATGGAAGTTAAAACACTTGGAAAACTAGAACGGTAATTTTTTTCTATACTGTAGTTTTCTGTGTATTTAATATAGAACAGGAATCTGTAAACTATGGCTTGTAGGTCATATCTGCCTACAGCTGGCTTATGCAGCCTGCAAAAAACTTCATTACATTGCTTAAGGGTTCTTTTTTGTTGTTGTTTTTTTTAATTCAACAGTGACCATATATGCCCCACAAAGCCTAACATATCCACTATCTGGACCTTTATAGAAAAAGTTTACTGACCCCTGCTCTAGAATAATGTATTACTATGTTGTACTTCATCACAGTAATAACAATATCCTACTCTGAATCTTTCATTTGTATTTTAGCTTTATGTTTCTTGAATTTACTCATATGTTTATTTTTATACACTCCTGGGGTAATGAGTTTCATGAGTTCTCACTAAATAAAAAAAAAAAACTTCTTTATATTTCCTGTGATTTTATTTTTCAAACATTAGGGAACAGTTGTCTATTTCCAATATTTACACTGCTTGATAAATTAGTCCATTCCTGTTCTATTCATACCTTTCATGGTTTTACTAATTCCAGTCATATCTCAGCTCCAGCTATTCCTTTCCAAACTAAAATAGACACCATTCTTTGGCTATTTTCATGTAGAAGCCTGTCTAGCTCATTTCATCAACTTATGAACCATCATACCACTCTGGTTTTTTGTGGGGTGTTTTTTTTTCGACATGTACACATCATTCCGTATGTATATCACTATATAAATCCATCTAGAAAACTTCAAGCTATACCTGACCTATCCACATAAATTCTTTTACTACTCCTTATAAAGGCATTTATTCCCCGACCTGTGCATATGTCCACTGTGTCAGGTTTAGAATCGCTGCTATAATGATCCTCTGTTACTAATGTGAGTGTGTTGTATTTCTCAGGTATGTTTGGGCAGAAAAGAGGGTTGAGCATCAATTACCTTTTTTAGTGAGAAAAACGTGAAGCTGGGCAGATCTGGATTCCAATCCTTGCTGTGCCACTCACAAGCTTATTTGACTTTAGAAAATTACTTATCTTTCTGAGTTTAATAGTCCTCTTCTGTAAAATGAAATAAGAACCTTCTTTGGTTTTCATGGGTATTAAATGACATAAGGTATGTAAAATACATGGCATTTGGTAAGTACTCAATATATGTCAGTTCTTCTATTTCCATCTTGTGTTAATGATTCATAACCCATCATCTTGAAAATGTAGTTGATATTAATTTCTTGTTCTAAATCTTACCTTTTATAGGGGTTCTTTTCAAATATTCACTTAGTATCTTCCAAAAAAGTAAACTTTTGGTTCTTCTTATTTTTTTCCTTAGATACAAACTGCTTCATATTCTTGAATTTGATTCAGATCGCAGGAGAATGAGTGTAATTGTTCAGGCACCTTCAGGTAACCTATTTAAACTTCTGTGAATTTTTATTTATCTAATATTATAGAGTTTGATAACTGATTTTTCTTTTTAGGTGAGAAGCTTTTATTTGCTAAAGGAGCTGAATCATCAATTCTTCCTAAATGTGTAGGTGGAGAAATAGAAAAAACCAGAATTCATGTAGATGAATTTGCTTTGGTGAGTGTAAATTTCTAAGATACATAAAACTCTAAAAGATATACATATGAAAGATTTAAGGCTTCATTTTTGCATTAGTAATTTATCAAAAGTATAGAAATTCTGCAGTTCTGTTACATTATGTGTTGGCTTTTACATTCTTTGGTTAAAAATTAACTTTTAACCTGCTAAAATACAAGTCTTCTCTTTGAACCTGTTATAGTCAGGGCTTTTTTGGCTACAAAGACAATTTAAATTAATATATTAAAAAGAGGAGTTTACTTAGAGAATATAGGGGAATCCCAAGGATGTAGAGATACTGGAAACTTCATACATTCCTGGTGGGATTATAAATGGTACAAATACTTTAGAAATTAGTTTAACAGTTCCTCATAGAACATAGAATAATATAGTAACTATATAACCAGGAGTTCACTCCTAGTTATATACCCAAGAGAACTGAAAACATATGTTGACACATTTAACATTATTCCTAAATAGGCGAAAGGTGGAAACATTTGAATGTCCATCAGCTGATGCATGAATTAAACAGTGTGTCATATAATGGAATGTTGTTTGTCCATTAAAAGAGATGAAGTACTCATATGCTGTAACATGGGTGAACCTTGAAAAGTTCCTATACCTAGTGAAAGAAGCTAGTCACAAAAGGTTACATGTTCCATTTACATGAAATAGCCAGAATAATGAAATTTACAGAGACAAAAAGCACCTTAGTGGTTGCTAGGGACTAGAGGAAGGGGTAAAAGGGAAATATCTGCTAATGGATGTGGGATTCCTTTTGGGGGTGTTGAAAATGTCCTGGAATTAGATAGTAGTAATAGTGCAACTCTATGAATATACTAAAAAACCACTGAATTGTACACTTTAAAGGAGTGAATTTTATGGTTTGTGAATTAGTTCTCTCACTGCTCTTGGGCACCTGGGTGGCTCAGTAGGTTGGGCGACTGCTTTCAGCTCAGGTCATGATCCCAGGGTCCTGGGATAGAGTGCCGCATCGGGCTCTCTGCTTGGTGGAGAACCTACTTCTCCTTCTCCCTCGGCCTGCTGCTCTGCCTACTTGTGCTCACTACCTCTCTGTCAGAAAAATAAAATCTTAAAAAAAAAAAAAAGAAGAAGAAGAAGAAGGAGAATCTTAAGAAAACGAAGTGCTGCAGTTCATGTGAAGAGGAAGATTTTTAGGCAGCTCTCTCTTAGTCTTAAGAACTCATGATCTCTCATTTCTGCATTTCTGTAAATGATTACTCTGTACTCCTCTCTGCTCACCTGCCTCCTTTACTTACATATGGTTTATTTTCTCCCATTACTTGTTTTCTAATTGTTTATGATCTAGTTCATCTGTCACACTGTAACATCCATGAGAACAAAAACATTGTTCTCCCTTACACTCATTTTAATTCAGAACAATACTGGCATATAGTTGGCATTCAGTAAATATTTGTTGTAAACTGAATTAGTTTCATATATTAATAACACTCATGGTCCCTTAACTGTTAAGAAAAACAGTTATTTATATGTGTGGGTCATTTGTAAATCAAGGAACACCAATATTTAGAAATCTGAATAGTGTCATGTAGTATTTTGAAATGTACCCTTTCCAAGTTCTGTTATTAGAATACTTATTTTGGTCGTCTTGGGTGGCTTAGGCATTTAAGCATCTACCTTCGGCTCAGGTCATGATCCCAGGGTCCTGGCATCGAGCCCTGCATCTGGCTTCCTGCTCATCGCAGAGTGTGCTTCTCCCTCTGCCTGCTGCTCCCCCTGCTTTTGCCCTCTCTCACTATCTCTCTCTGCCAAACAGATAAATAAAATCTTTTAAAAATATATTTATTTTGGGTTTTTCTGAGGAGAATGTACTGCAAGAGAAGGAACTTGTATAGGTTTTAGTTACAGACATCAACTTTCAAATAGAACACTGTAAGAAAAATTTGTGCTCAGGAGAATCAGATAATCAAATATATATTCCTAAGTATTGTGTAATTCCATTTCACCAGTGAAGTTATATAATGATGCAGCTTAAAATCATTTGGTGACTATAGAAAGTATTATTTGATAAGGGCCACCTTGCAGACTTCATTATTTGAACTGTAAATTCATCATACCATGAACTCTCAGGAAATTATGGTCTCCTTTGCTTAAAAAAAATTCTTACAAAGTACATAAAAGTAGATTTGTAAGTGTTAGAACAAGAGAGTAGAACCTGGGGCTACCTCTTTCTTGACAATACTGAAGTTACCCCTATAGGACTTTCTGGCTTTCCAGGTAAAACAGTTTAAAACCACAGTAAGATAATCTTTATGATCCTGTGAAGGCTCTAATAGTCTACAATTTTAAAACTTTAATTATTTTAAGCAACTTTTTAAGAACTCATTAGAAATTAAAAGAGCTGTGATAATATGTGTCCCATAACTCAGGTCATGAGGACTTTGTGACACTTCATTTATTTCCTATTACTAAATGATAATACTTTTTAAATTATTTGTAATTGATTTTTGGTAAGGCATCCTCAGTTTATTTCAGTGGCTTCTTGATTTCCCATTAGTTATTTTTGTTCAATTTTTGTCTTTAATTTTTCTGTTTTAGAAAGGGCTAAGAACTCTGTGTATGGCCTATAAACAGTTGACACCTAAAGAGTATGAGGAAATAGATAGACGTCTGTTTGAAGCCAGGACTGCCTTGCAACAACGGGAAGAGAAATTGGCAGATGTCTTCCAGTTCATAGAGAAAGACCTGATATTACTTGGAGCTACAGCAGTGGAAGACAGGTAAGCATCAAACAGGATATTGCCTTTTCTCTCGTAAGAATTTTCTTAGCCAAGTGTTTCTAATTTATGACATAATTTCCATTTATTAGCATCCTATAATATATTTTAAATCAAAATAGTTAAAGCCATACAAGGGCTTTAAGCTGCTGCTTAATTCTCTAGCCTCATTTCCCACCACTGTCTGCTTCCACTTTCTGCTTCAGCAGTACCAAACCATATGTAGTTCTCTGAACAACTATAGCAAAAACTATTTTATTTTGTGCCTTTGTTCTTTGGCAAGGCTGTGCCTTTATAATTTTTCCTTTATCCATTTCTGAATGTCTTTACAAAATATAGCTCAGATAGTACCCCCACTCCAGTAAGAACTTTCCTTTTACCTAATAGAATTAAAAATTCTATTCTTTGTGAAGTATTTGTGTTTTATAGGTAGTTCTATGTTGTTTTGGGCACAGTACAAGTATTTCTTTAAAGACTTTCTCCTCTATTAGTTTGTGAATTCCTTGAGGCCCATTTAGTCTTTGTTCCCTACCATCTGTCTCTAAGAGTGTTTGTATTTTTTAAAATTTAGGTTTTCATTTACCTTTCATTTGTCTTCATGAGATTTCTGAGACTCACCTGAAATTACATTATCCTTTATTGTCCATATTTTGGTTTTTAAACTACTGATATGAGAAATTTTCTTATGAAAAAAGAGAACAGTCTTCTAATTTCAAATTTAGGACTTTCTAAATAGGAGTTTATGAAGACCATATATTTAGTTTGGTTCTATAAAAATCAACTTTGAAGGTAAACTCTTAAAATACAAATTTGCAGTTGTCACGTTAACCAGATGATCCCTAATTTAATTACTCCTGTTTCTTCCTTAATGGGAAAAAATTCGGTTATATCACAGTATATATACTGTAACATTAGGGAGTCTAGAATTTACCTTATATGTATTATCTGGTTTATATTTAAAATTGTCAAGTATTCTCTACTGCTAATGTTTCTTTTATTTTCAGGCTTCAGGATCGAGTTCGAGAAACTATTGAAGCATTGAGAATGGCTGGTATCAAAGTATGGGTACTAACTGGTGATAAACATGAAACAGCTGTTAGTGTGAGTTTATCATGTGGACATTTTCACAGAACCATGAACATCCTTGAACTTATAAACCAGAGATCAGACAGCGAATGTGCTGAACAATTAAGGCAGCTTGCCAGAAGGTAAGAATGTAATTATCTCATGAGTTCAAGGGTCAGCAAACTGTGGCTCATGGGTCAAAGATGGCCCATTGCCTGTTTTTTATAGCCCATGAGCTCAAAATAATTTTTACATTGTTTAATGGAAGAGAAAGAATCCAGAGAAGAGTAATATTTTGTGATGTGAAAACTTATGAAATTCACATTTAAATGTCTATAAGTAAAGTTGTGTTGAAACACAGGCACATTCATTCATTTACATATCATCAGTAAAATATTTTGCACTATAGTAGTTGGATAGTTGTGACAGTTGGATAGTTGTGACAGAGACCTTATGAAACACTTTATCATTTCTCACTGCTGCTTGATTTACTCCAGATTACGGTGACACCATTCTAAATCAGTAGTGTTCTGAGTGTCACCCATATTGCCCTATGACATTTTACTGTATTTTTATTATCAGTATTTACCCATCATGTCCAAACAAAAGAAAAATGGACTTGTAATATACTTTTAATGCACAGTGGAGTATTGATTATTTTATTATCAAATTAGATGGCATTGTATTTATTAATCAGTGACACTTTAATATATTACCTGTTTGAAGAGACATATTCAAAGATGAAATATAAAATCTCATTAAAGATAGTTCTGTTGTGTTAAAATGTAAAATCTCATTATAAATCATCATTAAAAGGTGGACATTTGCAATTGATTTTGATGATAGGGAGCATTAACTTTAAACCCCAATTAAGCAAAATGTTATCCTCCCACCCCCAAAGATTTCCATTCTTCTCATTGGTAGATTTATGTTACTTAAAAAATTGTGCTCAATTACTATTACTACATTTTTTACTTAGTCAATAAAAATTTTTTTCAAAATCTGTTTCCTCTCTTTTAATATAAGTACCTATATTATATCCTCAATTTAGCCTTTTGACCCACAAAACCAAAAATTAAAATATTTACTTCTGTCTCTTTACAGAAAATACTTACCAAACCCTGACCTAATTTATATGATTAAACTGGGAAATTAATGTGCATTTTATTGTTCGATGATAATTACCCAAGTATTTATGCTCTAAATTCATTCTCTTTTTTCCTAAGTCTGTGTTTTATAGACAGATAACTTTATTCAGGAGCTCCCTTTAACATTCTGATTTTTCACAGTAAATTTGGGATTGCTTCAGTGTAAGCATCAGGGTTGCTCATATGTAGGCATCTTAGGTCTTCTGCCTGTACCTGTCATTCGTGGTCTTCTAATGCTAATACAGAAAAACAAATGTGAAAAGACAGTACCACAGTTATCAGTGTATTTTCAGAGCTATATTCACATTCGATATGCAGGCATTGATGTGGTACTAAACTCGATTTCATCAAAGGAAAACTTCTTTAAGGGCTGTTTTAAACAGACAGTACAACTCTCAGAAGGTTCTTTGCTTGCGTAAAAAAGGGGGTTGATCTAGGTAATTATACTATAGCTTGAGAGTAGTGAAAACACCATTGTGGCTGCTTAAACATTTAAGTACCATAATATCAATAAGAACTCCCTAAAACATAGAAATTAATTGCTCAGAATCATTTAATTTATATATGCTTTCCAAAATAGTAACCCTGATTTTAAAAGTAGTAAGTGTCCGTTTAAAAAATACTGAAAGTGATAAAGAAGATATGATGAACCATAATACAGCCATCTAAAGATAATTCTTCCTCTGAGACATGTGCTCAGGCAATGCTTAGACTGAATGCAAAGGGAGCACAGATTGCTAAGTAAAGTTTGGCCAATAGGGAGAAAAAACAGTCAGTGTGGTGTTGCTTTCAGATACTGGGCAATTAATAAAAGAAAAATACATTTTAAAAAATTTTACATTGTAAAAGATAATTGTTGACCACTTATTGGTTACAGTGCGACACAATAGTGGTAAGGCATACTGTGAAAGACATCGTATAATTCATGAAAGATTTTTTTATAAGACTAAAATTTGTTGATATATATTTAGTTTTTTAGCTTGTTGCTCATTTGATAGTGCTCTAACTTTTGTTTTAAAAATGGAGGGTATAACCACTATGGAAAACAATATGGAGGTTTCTCAGAAAACTACAAATAGATCTGTGTGATCCAGCAGTCCCACCTCTGAATGTATATATATATATATCCAAGGAAAATGCAGTCACTGTCTCAGAGGACTATTTGCACCCCCCACCATGTATCATATTCACAATAGCCAAGAATGGAAACAACCTAAATATCTGTTGTTAGATGAATGGATAAAGAAAAGTAAGTGTGTGTGTGTGTGTGTGTGTGTATAAACACACACAGGAATATTTTTCAGCTATAAAAAGAAATTTTTTTGTGTGACAACATGAATGGACCTTGAGGGCAGTATGCAAAGTGAAATAAGTTAGACTGAGAAAGACAAATACATACATGTGGAATCTAAAAAAGCTGAACTCATAGAAACAGAGTAAAATGATGGTTTCTGAGGCCAGAGTATGGGGGAAATGGAGAGATGATGGTCAAAGAGTACAGACTTCTAGCTTATAAGTGAATAAGTTCTGGGATTCTAATATACAGCATGGTAAGTATAATTAACAGTACTGTATTATATATTGTTAATAGATCTTAAATTAATCACAACATCAAAAAAAGGTAATTACATGAAGGGATGAAGGTGTTAACCTAATTGTGCTGATCATTTTGCAATGTATATGTGTAGCAAATCGTCACATTGCGTGCCTTCTACAATGTTATTTCAACTGTATCTCAGCAAAGCTTGGAAAAATGAAATAAAAATGGAGGGATATATCCATCAACAGATGAATGGATAAAGAAGATGTGGTATACACGATGAAATACTAGTCATCAAAAAAATAAAATCTTGCCATTTGCAATGACATGGATGGAACTAGAGGGTATTATGCTAAGTGAAATAAGTCAGTCAGAAAGACATTATCATATGATCTCACTCAAACATGGAATTTAAGAAACAAAACAGAATCATAGGGAAAGAGAGGAAAAAAATAAAAAGACAAAATTAGAGAAGGGGACAAACCATAAGAGACTCTAAAGCATCGGAAACAAACTAAGAATTGCTAGGGGAGGGAGATGGAGGCATGGGGTAACTGGGTGATGGAGGGCATGTGATGTAATGAGCACTGGGTGTTACATAAGACTGATGAATCACTGACCTCTACTTCTAGAACTAATAATATATTACATGTTAATTAATTGAATTTAAATAATTTTAAAAAGGCACCAAGTTAAAAAAAAATGGAGGGATATTTCTCAGTAGCAGTCTGCTGTACTGTGAACCCATTGGTGAACTAATATTTTCTTTATAGATGTAACACAGTGCTACTTTTAGTGTTGGCCTTCAACTACATAAAGGCGTTTGCAGCAGAATATAAATCTAGATGCTGCTTCTTTTATCATGAAAGTCTTATTACTAAGAGAGAATGGGGAGAAACAGTTGAACAAAATAGTGTGCCCAGTATTGTTGTTGATTCACATACTGATGCAAGCTTTTTGTCTCTTCCTGGCAACAGTTTGCCCAGCTGTCAGTAATCAGATCATATTTTGAGTGGTATTCATATAGCATATGCCCACAGAGAGGTGTTATCCATGTTCCACCATAATATCTGGTGTTACATAGAAGGGGTTAATATCAAAAGACAATTTTGATTCCTTCATTCCTTCCTGCTCATATGGTGAATCTAGCTCATGAATTTTCCTGAATATTGTTGATTGCATTTAATTCTTTAAAATTAGGATTTCCTACATGTATAACTAATAATGTTCTTATTTTTACATGATTTTTCATACTAAAATTAAGGAAAATAACCTCTCATTATATGTTATAATTCACATTTTAGAAAATATAGTTACTGTATCTGTATCAGTTCATTGTAAAACTGAATATCATCTGTTTTACTCATAAGTCACTCTCAGTTCTGCTTAATCTCAGCTTTCGGGTAATCATAACTTAGTTTCTTCCCTGGCATATCAGTTTTGTAACCATAAAGCCTATGGGTAAATGGTCCATCTTTTTGTAAGCATTTTTTGTTTACTTAATGAGTATAAATAATATGGCTTCAGTGTATCTAACAGAGGATATAATTATTTTCTCTTAGAATTAAAGAGGATCATGTGATTCAGCACGGACTGGTGGTGGATGGAACCAGCCTGTCTCTTGCACTCAGGGAGCATGAAAAACTATTTATGGAAGTTTGCAGAAATTGTTCAGCTGTATTGTGCTGTCGTATGGCACCACTACAAAAAGCAAAGGTATGTTTGTGTTATAAAACATTCCAGAAAGATACTTAGATCTAAGAGTATTCTTGGGGGCTCCTGGGTGGCTCCGTCGGTTGGGCATCTGACTCTTGATCTCTGCTCAGGTCTTGATCTCAGGGTCGTGAGTTCAAGCCCCGCATTGGGCTCCATGCTGGGCATGGAGCCTACTTAAAAAAAAAAAAATGTAAAAGTATTCTTTAAGGTTAATGCCTTATCTAGTCCTGTTTGGTACTATGTAGTATATGATTGTTACTAAGTCACTCACTTCTCACATTTTGGATGTTAACCAAGTACATTAGATCTTTAGAATTTTCAAAGTGAATATTAGTTTTAACTATTCATAATGACCTACAAAGTCTTTGATGGGTATCAGTTTGTGATTTTGCTGAGACACAAATTGAACTACGATAACTTAGTTCATATGTTATTTAGCTAGTGAGGAAGCCTGTTAGACTTCTGCCACTTCAGGTGGTTCTGTGGATCTCTGCTTATTTTTGCATTCTCATAAAGTGATAATTCTTTGTTAAAAGTGGCTATTAAGTGATAAAACTTTAAGTTAAAAAGTTAGTTCTTGTGCTTTGACGCTATATACAAGAAATATTTAGATTTTAGCTGTGATTCAAGTGAAAGCCTATACAAATATTTTTATAACTCTTGATTTAAAATTTGAGTCTTATACTGCATCTGTCACAAATATCCTTTGAAATCCACATCTATACACTGCTTGTTTCTCATATGGGTTCTATAAATTAGACATCAACATTCTTTTGGCTTAATGAGATTTTGTTAAAATACCTGTATTGTTATAAATCATGTACCCCAGTCCGTGGAGACTAAAACTGGAGAATAAACAGAGCTAATGCCTAGGTTCTTTAAGTATGTTCAAGAATTCCAAAGAAACCTTTCTTTTGACTTCATTGAATTTAATCTTTATTTGCTTTTTAAAATTTCTTAAATTTTTATGACAAGAGAAAATAATTATCTTTCCTCTACTTGAAACAAAAAGAATAATTTCCTGAGAAAGAGAAAATTTTGCCTAAGTTCAATTATGTGTAATTATTTTCTAACACAATTATTATACACCTTTAAGCAGTATTTAAGATTCTTGCTTCCCATCATAAAATCCAAGATAATATTCTTTTTGCTATGACATATTTGAAAGACATTCCTAATATCTCCTCATAAAATGAATCCAGGGCGTATTATTGTCTAATACAAAATTAATTTTTTTTCATTATTCAATAGTTCTTATAACTGCCATTTCAGATAAATGACTATATACTATAAGAAAATTGAAATTTTATAATAACTAATTAGTTGTATATCTTTCAGGTAATAAGACTGATAAAAATCTCACCTGAGAAACCTATAACATTGGCTGTTGGTGATGGTGCTAATGATGTAAGCATGATACAAGAAGCACATGTCGGCATAGGTGATTGATTTTTTTTTTCCCTGAATTTTTAAAGTTGGTATAATTATTCAGGGACTTCGAATTTTCCTGTTGTGGACTATAATGCAGTATCAAATATATGAATGCAATGTAATAATGTATCCGTGTATCCCCCTCAGAATCCCATTATACTTAAACCCAATATTTAGGATATTTTTATTTTAAGATTATTTATTTATTTATCAGAGAGAAAATGAGAGCACAAGCAGGGGTGTGGCAGGCAAAGGGAGAAGCAGGGTCCTAACTGAGGAAGGAGCCCAATGCAGGACTTGATCCCAGGACCCTGGGATCATGACCTGAGCTGAAGGTAGACATTTAACTGACTGAACCACCCAGGCATCCCTAGGATATTTTAATTACAAATTTTCAAGGAAATAAATACCATGTTAGTAAATTTTATCTTTGCCAAGTCTCCTTTATAATAAATTTTATTTTTACTTGCCATTTTGTACCTTTTAAAGTACTTTCTCTTATTATCATTTTTAAACTCTAAATTTGTGATTTACATGGTTCTCCTCATGGTTTCAATTTTTTGTTTTAGAGTGTTATTATTTACTCTATTTTTCAATCTAAAGATTCTATAACTCATTCTAATGACAATTTTAGAAATAAATTATACTAAAGTAAAATAATATAAAATTTCATATAATTTTCTAATAACCCTTATTCTAATTTCTTTTCTATTTTTGCCTAAAATTTTTGTGGGACTTAGGATACTAATATCATTTTATTATGTTTATCAGTCATTTCATATTTAAACCATATTCTGACCTGTCTTCCTAAATAACTTTATTATACAAATACAGAAGCAAAGATGAAAAGTATGAAGGTTTTTTAATGAAGTAGATAAAGTTTTAGAGTTAGGAAAGAGGCTAATGCCTGTTCTGGAATCACCTCTATAATGTCCGGTGAAGTAGTTCTCAGGTCTAATATTTCCAGTGTAGCTCTCAGATCAGTTCCTTACTCTGAGCTAATTAACTCATCATTATGATAACTTAATTTTCTTTCTAACTTGTGTACTGTTGTTTCCCATAAATCTCCATAACAATTTGATGATAATTTCCTGTACCATACATTAAAACAAAAAAAGCTACAGTATTTATAACAGTTTGATTCTAGTAAAGTAACAGACCAGTGAACAGAATAGATTCAAACACCTGGAAATATTTTTCATAACAAAGGAGATGTTTCAAATAAGTAGTGAGACAAATTATTTGATAAAATAATATTAATATAACTGGTTCAATTATTCAGGAAAAAAATAAAGAAGTTGGATTCCTTTCCATTGCTTATAGCTAAACAAATTCTAGATGGATTAAGGATTTAAAAAAAACTTCAAAGAAGGGTGTTGGGTGGCCCAGTCAGTTGAGCATCTGACTCTTGGTTTCAGCTCAGGTCCTCATCTCAGGCTCTGTGAGATTGAGCCCCAACCCCTGCACTCGCGCTCAGCAGGGAATCTGCTTGGGATTCTCTTCCTCTCCCTCTGCCCCTCCTCTGCTCATGTGCTCTCTCACTCTCTCAAATAAATAAATCTTAAAAAAGAAAAATGTAATAAAGACCACAGAAAGTAATAGAAAGAAAGATTTATGAGTAATCTTATAATTTGAGGAATGGAAGGATCTTTTTAGTAAAAATATCGAAGAAGGCAAGGCACTATAAAGGAAGACATCAGTATGTGTGGCAGAAGTAAATACCCCAAATGCAAATTTTCAACATGAAACTAATAAAGAACATTTGCGAAATAGATGACAAAGTTTTAATATTTCTGATAAGGTCTTAACAAATTGAGGAGTATAAGAAAAACACTTTGGTTAAAATATGCAGAAGGATGTGAGTCATCAGTTGTCACAAATGGAGATATCTAAAATGAATACTAAATGCATGAAAAAAAGTGTTCAGTCACTCATCAAAAAACACAAGTTAAAATTGCCTATGAGATTGGCAAAAATTACAAAAAATGATAAACCTGGAATCGGCAAAGGTATAGAATTAACAAATCCTTGTATACCATATTAGTGGGAGTGTAAATTGGCATACCCTGCATTATTATGTATAACAGAATTTTAAATGTGTGTCTATTGACCTGGCAATTATGCATCCAGGAATTTTTTTTTGAGAAAAATAAATATGTTGACAAAAACACGTTATAAACAATGTCCATAATGTAGTAAACGACAATAGAGGTTATAAAACAAATAACCTCATTTTGTACATATAACATTTTGTACATAAAATATATAACTTCATTTTGTGTGTATATATATTAAACACACACCAAAAAATGCAGAAGGAAAAATTCTAAAAGGATATAGACCAAAAATAGTAGTCTTCTCTAGGTGTTATAAATGTAATTATCTTTACCTATACATTTTGGAAAATTTTAGTCCTTTTATGACAAAAATAAAAAATTATAATTTTGAAAAGTCATTTTTCAAAGCTGTTTCCAGATTGAGAAAATAAACTTGTCAATAACTCGTTTGAAACCTAAAGGATTACTATAACCTTAAAAATGTAGTCATATTTATCAGATAAAATTATGCACTGACTTCAGGTGATATTGTACACTTTTAAAAAGCACATTTTGTCCAGTCTTGATTAGATAAAATAATAAGTAGGGAGCAATATTGTCACATTAAAGAGACATTTAATATGGTGAGTTGCTATTTCATGTGTAACTTTTTATTTAGCTACAGTTGTGGAAAGATAAAGAGTTATGAGTGTGATAGCTTTTCTCACTATGATTATGGAAGAATTTTTAGCAAATCTTTAGCAAAACCAAGTACAATTTTTATAAGTCTTTTTATTTGTTCCATATAATGTTAGTTCCAGTTATATTTATTAAAACATTTCATGCCTGTTGAATCCAATAATAAATAAAATCAGGAGTTCCTTTTTAAATAATTAAGTTCAGTAAATAAAGAGCACATTTTGTTTGACTTGAGTGAAAGTTTTAAAACCATTAAACATGCTTATTTTTGCTAGGTTCATATCATTTAACTTGTATATTTTTTATATGTTCATTGGAAATAACAAAGTTAAAGCTATTTTTTTTAATTATGTTCAGTTAGCCATTGTTACTACATCATTTGTTTTTGTTTTCTTTTGTTTTGTTTGCTTTTTTGCCCCAGGGGTACCGGTCTGTGAATCATCAGGCTTACACATTTCACAGCACTCACCATAGCACAGACCCTCCCCAATGTCCATAACCCTATCCCTACCTTCCCACCCTCCAGTAACCCTCAGTTTGTTTCGTGAGATTAAGATTTTCTTATGGTTTGTCTCCTTCCCAATCCCATCTTGTTTCATTTTTTCCCTCCCTACAACCCCCCACCCTTCCCCTTAAATTCCTATCAGAGAGATCATATGATAATTGTACACCATTAGTTTTTGATGTAGTGTTCAGTTATGTACAACATCCAGTGCACATCACAATACATGCCCTCCTTAATACCCATCACTGTTACCCCTTCCCTTCTGAGACCCTCGGTTCGTTATATAGCAATTTCTCCATTAGAAATCTGTTAACTAGTACTTTGTATCTATTAGTATAAAACTGGATGTTCTTATTAGATCCTGAACTTTCAATATTATTTTTATAATAGTTGTATTTTATTATACCCTGAGTCTTTTAAACTTGATGTTGTATGCCTGGTACATATTGTAGCTTTGTATTAATTACATATTTAAGTCGAACAACCTTTTGGGAATCTGCTATATATTAGGATATAGTGATCCTAATATATAGTGATCCTATATATTAGGATATAGTGATCCTAAGTCCAGGTTCAGCTGCTATAGGTAATTAAGATATTGCAGATAAATGAAATCACACTTAACAGCTATCAATGAACTTGCCATTTTGTCTTCTTTATTACAGGAATCATGGGTAAAGAAGGAAGACAAGCTGCAAGAAACAGTGACTATGCAATAGCTAGATTTAAATTCCTCTCCAAATTGCTTTTTGTTCATGGTCATTTTTATTATATTAGAATAGCTACCCTTGTACAGTATTTTTTTTATAAGGTGAGTTCCATGGAGATATTTTACAATCATTTACTAACATAGTAATATAAGGCTTCAATTTAAGATATGTGATTACCATTCAAATTATTCTTTTAAAAATTGTTTCCATAAGTAAAAATAACGGTTTATGGAATATATCAAGATTTTTGTTATAATGTTTACTAACAGAAACCAAATCAGTGGTTGCCTGATGCCAAGGCTTCAGGTGATAGCACCAACTAAAAAGGGACATAAGAGGGCGCCTGGGTGGCTCAGTGGGTTAAAGCCTCTGCTTTCGGCTCAGGTCATGATCTCAGGGTCCTGGGATCGAGGCCCGCATCGGGCTCTCTGCTCAGCAGGGAGCCTGCTCCCCCTTCTCTCTCTGCCTGCCTCTCTGCCTCCTTGTGATCTCTCTCCCTCTGTGAAATAAATAAATAAAAATCTTTAAAAAAAAAAAAGAAAGGGACATAAGAGAACTTTGCATGATAAAGTTCTCTGATTTATTTGTGGGGATTGTTACATGGGTATATACATTTGTCAGCATCAAAATTCATGTAAAAATTAAAATTGATGTATTTTATCCTATGCAAATTAGAATATAGTTAATTTTATTTCTTTCATGTTATTTTGTCCTGAACCAGTAATAAGTTTTAATTTAAGTCCAATACAGTGATTTCAAGCAGAGGTTCTTGTTTTTTTGTGTGCCATGAGTGACCTTTTGGTCGTCTAGTGAGATGTGTAAACCACTTATTTAAGGGGCTTTAAATGCATAAGGTAAAAACATTGGATTACAAGAAGACTATGTTGAAATACTGTTTTATCTGTTACAACTTTTGGAGCAGGTGAACTTCAGTGGAACCCATGTTAGGAGCTCCTGAGTACCAAGGCATTTAGTACACCAGAGTATCCTATATTGTATATATTCTATAAATAATAGCTACAAGCCAGTGAAAAAACACAGGTCGATTGCATATTGCTAATAAATGATGACGGCAGTTTTTCCCTACATTATTAGCTTTTGCTGTGATATAAGTATATTGAAATGGAAAGATGTTTTCCTAGTTCCATTTATTGTTTTAGACATTTTTTTATTTTAAAGTTATTACAGCCTAAATTTTAATAAACTGTACTTACTGTATATGAAAAGTATTGAGTAATAGCTGGAAGGCTGTAAATTCAAAATTATGGCATTGCTTAGCAATATAAGAGTCAAAGATATTTTCATTCTGACATTTGTGGCAATGCTTAGAATTCTTTTAGACATTTTTAAATAATGGGGCAAGTTCTTATGAGCAGATCTTCTACTTACATATCAACTGGGATTGTGTTTCTGGCTTTTTAATAGCTGTTTTTAGAAATCATTTCTCTTTTAGACCCAAATATTTTAATTATTTCCATTTAATCTTGTTTTTCAGAATGTGTGTTTTATCACACCCCAATTTTTATATCAGTTCTACTGTTTGTTTTCTCAACAAGTAAGTAAATAGAAGCTTTTAAATTATCCTTTGAGAAAAAAATATGTGTATTCAATTTTCGGTAGTTGGAGAGATTTTTTTTACATTTTTCCTATCCCTGCAGATAAATAGATAAAACTTTCCTAATTAGTGTATTTGATCAGTATAACATTGATAATGTTTATTCTGATATTCAAGTTGAAG
This sequence comes from Ailurus styani, assembly GCA_002007465.1. Classification (NCBI taxonomy): domain Eukaryota; kingdom Metazoa; phylum Chordata; class Mammalia; order Carnivora; family Ailuridae; genus Ailurus; species Ailurus styani. The sequence continues at coordinate 3,386,057 of LNAC01000194.1, read as the reverse complement.
TGAATGTTAGTACCAAAATATATTTTAATTCTGAATGCTTTCTAAAAAATAGATATTAACTATAAACAGCTTATGAGAGAATTGGGGTAACTTTTTTCAACTTATGTGTAATAATTCTGTAAACTCTACATCAAGCCATGTTAGGATAACTAATAGGGAGATTACCTCCTTTATTTTTTGACAGAATTTTTTTAGATCGGGAAGAAAGCTTAGTTACTAAGTCCAGGAATTAGAATTAGTCAGAAGCTAATTCTAAATAATTGATGTAGCAGGAATGCTACATTGAAAAGGTTTCTAAAGCTATAGGCTTAGAGAGAATACCCTGTAATTTGTTAGTAGTGAGCTGTAATGAGCATATGTGGGTCTGTGGTTGTACACGTGTCACATATTTGCCAATCCTGATCTATACTTACTTTATAGAAAATGAAATTGAAATCCACAGAAATTAAGTAATTTGCCCAAGATCACATAGCTAAGTTAATAACTATACCATACTAGGACCTACAGCTTTTGACTAACTGAGCATCCTTTTCACGAACCACACTTTACATCTCTAATTGATCAAGACTATTGTTCTACATAAGAGACTCTTAATCTCATGAAACAAACTGAGGGTTGCTGGGGGATGAGGGGGTTGGGATAGAGTGGCTGGATTATGGACATTGGGGAGGGTCTGTGCTATGATGAGTGCTGTGAAATGTGTAAGCCTGATGATTCACAGACCTGTACCCCTTCGACAAATAATATATGGTAATAAAAAATAAATTTTTTTAAAAGACTATTGTTCTTTTTTTTTTTATGACTGACTTTATTTGACAGAGAGAGAGACAGCGAGAGAGGGAATACAAGCAGGGGGAGAGGGAGAAGCAGGCTTCCCACGGAGCAGAGAGCCTGATGCCGGGCTTGATCCCAGGACCCTGGGATCATGACCCGAGCCGAAGGCAGACGCTTAACAACTGAGTCACCCAGGCGCCCCAAAAGACTATTGTTCTAATCAATTGAAATAATAAGAGCTTGGGGCGCTTGGGTGGCACAGTGTGTTAAGCATCTATCTTCGGCTCAGGTCTTGATCCCAAGGTCCTGGGATTGAGCCCCAGGTTGGGCTCCCTGCTCAGTGGGGAGTCTGCTGCTTCCTCTCCCTCTGCCCCTCCCCCTGCTCGTGCTCTCCCACTCTCTCTCTCAAATAAATAAAAAAGGAAATAAGAGTTTAATTATCTTAGGTTTTTCATTGGTCGCCTGTATTCTTAAACACTATTTTCACTTCTGTTTACAACCTGTAACTCTAAATTCCAAATATCTGCTTAGGCCTTGGATCATGCCATAAAAGAAATGTAGGACTTAGTAAGACAGAGCCATAAAAGCAAAACTATATGTGTAACATATCAAAGGAATAATAAAAAGCCTAGGATGCATGTATGAGAATTGTGTAAAATTACGTCACAGTGAACAAATTGTGAAGAATCTTGAAATGTAGGTTCAAGTGACTTGTAAATATGGATCACTTGACATAACAAAATATTCCAGTACTCACAAGAATATAAATCTGAATATTATATGTTTATGTCTATTTAAGAAACAAATTAGAATTATTAAATTGATTTTTGTATAAATTGAAAAAGCTATGTAATTCTAATGCTTATTTTTAATATACTTCTTTGTGATCATATACATAATGATAATACGTAGTTTAGAATCTCAAAATTCCTACCAATTTCTCTTTCTAGACACTATATGACAGCGTGTACCTGACTTTATACAATATTTGTTTTACTTCCCTACCTATTCTGATATATAGTCTATTGGAACAGCATATAGATCCTCATGTATTACAGAGCAAGCCCACCCTCTATCGGTAAGTATTTTCCAGTATTAAATGTCCGTAACACTTTTGATTGCAAATAATATTACATAGTTACCAGTTTTTGAAAGCACCTTATAGATAAATACATTAGGTAGTGTCTTGGTGATTAATACTTTACTAAGGAAAGTAGTTTATAGTTTATAATTGTTGAACATCAAAGAAAAATTTGAATAACTTTTCTAGTGTTTTTAGGAATGAACACTTTCATACTAGGGATGTGTTGGGCAATTGTGTAATTTGCATTTACTGTTGAAAACCAGTAATATTTCATTTTATGTGCACAAAAGAAGTTATTCAGTAATTGGTTGTCTCTAGAATTCTAAGAAATTAGTTCGTGTTCTAGCATTGACAACTTAATGAGTCATAATCAATGCAAAATGTGGGGTTGAGGACATTAATTCCAATTCCAGATCTTCTGGGTTATCCCTGCTTCTTCAGAACCAAGTGAGTGATCACAGAGTTGTGGAACTATTCCTCAGGACCAGCTAGCTTATGGTTCCCTCATTAACCTGATGTCCACTCTTATAAAGGTATTCAGTCATCCAGAAATGCAGTAACTTACCTTGATTTCCCAGGATACCTAGGACTGGGTTTGACCTAACATTAGCACAAGGCGTCTAGGAGCCTCAGTGCTGAACCAAACTCAAATGACTCCACTAAAGAAGAGTCTTAGCAGAGTAACTGAATGTTTACAACAGAATATAATACAGATAGATAAGCTTTTCGCAGCTAAACTGAATTATTATGCCTATATTATGTTCCTTTCTTAAATGAGAAAAGGTATTTGAATACATTAGGTGAACTTTAAGCTGTTACACAGATATATATTATTATAAACAGTGATTTGTAAATTCAGGTTTATTCTTCTAATATTTTCAAGCAATTTTAAATTAAAAATCCATCTTGTTTTTTAACTGTCAAATTGTAATAATCATTTAGTAGGTAAATAATAAATATGAATCCTAATATGCTCCTTTTCTTTTTTTTTTAATATACAGAGACATTAGTAAAAACCGTCAACTAAGCATTAAAACATTTCTTTATTGGACTATCCTGGGTTTCAGTCACGCCTTTATTTTCTTTTTTGGATCCTATTTTCTAATAGGAAAAGATATATCTCTGCTTGGAAATGGCCAGGTAAAATATATCATTTTTTAAAGGATATTTGCTAGTAACCTGATTTAGTTTGATTTTTCATAACTTTCATTAAAAATAAAATTCAATTCAAATTTTAAAATTGTAGATATTACATTAAAATACAATTATAAAAAGATTTCAAATAAAAGTTAAAACAAAAACAATACAATGTAATCTCAATATGAAACTCAGTTTACTAAGCAGTTTTGATATTCAAAAAATTAATTCAGGGACTGAGCCTGGGTGGCTCAGTCAGTTAAGCATCTGACTCTTGATTTCAGCTCATGTCATGATCTCAGGGTGGTGAGATCACGCCCTAATGTCAGGCTCTGTGCTTAGTGGGGAGTCTCCTTAAAGATTCTCTCCCTCTGCCCCTGCCCCCACACACATGCTTTCTCTCTCAAATAAATTTTAAAAAAAATTAATTCACACAAGGGGATATAACTCTGAATGCTGTTCACTTCAGGATTGTGTTTTAATAATAATTACTGTCTATTTAGTGCTTAATATTTCGCCAAGTACTTTACACGTTCCATCTCCATTAATCCTCTCGATAATACTGTTGGAGAGATTATGACCCATATTTTTCATATGAGAAATGAGGACTTGGTGTTTAGTTTTTGCTTTTAATTCTGTGAAATTTTTGTTATTGTTGTTTTGCTTAAGAAGTGCTACCTTACTCTTCAGTACACAGCCGGGGGAGGGGGGGTGCAGGCAGAGCTGAGAGAGAGAGAGAGAAAATCTCAAGCAGGCACCATGCCCAGTGCAGAGCCCATTGCTGGGCTCTCAAGACCCTGAGATCATGACCTGAGCCAAAATCAAGAGTCCGATGCTTAACTGACCAAGCCACCCAGGTACCCCCAAAGATAAAATCTTTATGAAGGTAAATTGTTTGGCCTCTGGTACAAAAGTTTTTTCTCTTTACCACATATAGTTATCAGTTTCCATTTTTTTTTAACTCAAGTTGTAAATCGTTAACTTCTTTTCCATTTTAACCTACCAGTTCTACCACTCTGATACATACCACTAGAAATTAATATATACCACTAGAAATTAATCTACTACTCTCTGCCACCAATACTAGGTACAGTGGAAAAGAAGCCTACATTGGAATTAGGTGCATTGAAGCCACATCCTGACACCTGAAGTTATTTGAGTGATTTGAGATGAGTTAGTTGATCCTCTAAGGTTCATTTTCCTCACCCACAAAATTATAGGAACATAATGCTCACCTTATAAGTTTCCTATGAGGATGAAATGATATATGTAGAGCATTAGGCATAGTGGCTAGCATATAGAAGTACTCAATAAGTCTTGGCAGTGTTGTTATTTTTACCGTCCAGTCATTATTTTGAAGACCCCGTCCTTCCCAATCCCTTTTGATTTACTTCTTCCAGAATCTCTCCTCTTAAAATGTGTAAGTTAAACTGTCCTTGCTGGCTCTCCGAGAACATTTCTGTGCTTGTTTCTAGTTCCAAGCCATTGCTACATTTCCTCTAGAGTATCTTGCCTCTTTTTCCCAAAATCTCTCTTATGACTATCAGGGTTGAGCCCACAGCGCTTTGTCCTTTGCTCCCTCTTACATCTTCCTGGTCTGAAAACCTTTGTAGACATCTAGCCCATGTCCCATTGTTCAGCAATGGATGTGTTGAATGCTTTCTGTTTTCCAGTAATTATTCTTGTATGCCCAAGAAATCTGCAAACAATTATAAGCCTGAAGTAGAAAACATTATTATGGGGAAGTACTGGGAGAGAAGTGGCTCAAGGTAAAGTTGAAGTTGATGCAAATAAGTGATCCTGAGAGGAGCAGGAAAGAATAGAAACAGTTTGGAGTCCAGGGTAGGACAGTTCAGGGGAAGTTAAGGTTCTTATCCCATTTTCTCTTAAAATGCAGTAGTGTCATTTTATTACAAATATTTGTAGTCCCCACAGTTTATTTTTGCTTTGTTTCCCTTGCCTCAGGAGACATATGTAGAAAAAAGCTGTTAAGGCTAATGTCAAAGAAGTTACTGCCCATGTTCTCTTCTAGGATTTTTATGGTTTCAGGTCTCATAATTAAATTTTTCATTCATTTTGAATTTATGTTTGTGTGTGGTATAAGAAAGTGGTCCAGTTTATGTTTCATGTTGCTGTCCAAGTTTTCCCAATACCATTTGTTGAAGAGACAGTCTTTCTCCCATTGGATATTCTTTCCTGCTTTGTAGAAGAATCCGATACTTTTTTTTAAACCATCTTAACATTTTTCAGAGGACAGTTCAGTAGTGTTAAGTATATTCATATTGTTGTGCAACAGATCTTCAGAACTTTTTCATCTTGAAAAACTGAAACTCTATAAACAACCACCCATTGCCCCCTCTTCCCAGTCCCTGGAAATTACCGTTCTACTTTCTGTTTCTATGAATTTGACTACCTATGAAATCACTTTTAAAAAAAGCTAAATAATTAGGAGGTAAACACCAATGAAGAATGTTTGTTTAAGTAAATTAAGAGGTACTTAATGACTGTGGTTTATTTTTTTAAAAGAAGAATTTATGTCTTCCTCTGTTGATCTTTGCAGAGTAAGTCATCTCGTCTTGGGACACACTTGCTCTGATAATGTTGCTGTTTAGAGTATTTTTGGAAATAGCTTATATTGTCTTTCTGTGATCTCAGCAAGGTAACTTTCTCAGAGAAAAAGCTATTTAAAATTACAGATGGGAAAGATGCTACTTAAGATTATAGATAGGAAAGAAGGTGGAGGAACAATTCAGATTCAAAGCGTTCACCTCTAATTAAAGCAGACTTCTGTAGAATGCAAAGGCAAGGCATGCTGGCTTACGTAAAAGTATATTAGAAGACTAAAACACCATAATGAAGGAAACAGGAAGGAGAGAATTGTAGGCATGGTGAAAGTGGAAAATTATGATGTGGGGAGGAAAATATCAGAAGAGTTTCAGAGGTAGCTGAGTTCCCATCCCCACCCTACATGACATTCTACTTCTCTGGTGGTTTCAGCCAAAGGCTTCACAGGAGAAGGATTAAAGAAAAACAGTTCCTGTTACCTCAGGAACTCAAATTGTAATACCTACTCAACTCATTCTCAGTAGTCTGATGTGAAAATTACAAACTAGGTAACTACTATTTAAAATGATATCTGGCCCAAATAAGGGTATTTTTTTATTTGCTTGTTCATTTTGTTTTTGTTCTACTGAAATCTACAGGAACTCAAAGGAAAATGTCTACCATAAATGATTTTTGCTCTTTGTGAACTTATACCCAATTAAACCCAAAAACTAAAATAATTGAAATTCCAAAAATACAGGATTGGGAGAAAAGGGGAAAAGCTATTAGAGTATTCTAATTCCAGTTAGACATCTCCAGTGGAGATGTTGGAATTGTCAGAGCCTTAGCACCCTTCTGAAATATATATTATATACTGTTCCACCACATTAAATATTTAATGAGATAGAAAGGATTAAGGAAGAAAAAGTAATTCACCCCTTCATCAAACCTTCTAGATCTGGACCATTTGCCAGATTAATTAGCACACAAGGTAGAATGAGCAGATGAAATTTCAGGTTGTAATTTTGAGAGAAAGAGAAAAATAAACCTTTTTATATTTTTTTCTTGAAATTATAATGATTTTCCCCTTATTTCCTGTCCTTAATTAATTTCTTTTTCATGCTATACATGTCATCAGCTGTTGAAACCTAACCATCGAATGGTAAGAGCTCTGTTTTAAGACTAGAAATCTACCATTTTGTATCTGTATTCTTCAGAGAATACAGTATCTTTTATTTAGTGTAAATGATTTAACCACTGTTATTACCTGTCAGGTCATCAGAGAACACATATGCAGTTTAATTCCTATAAGTAAATACAGATTTCTTTGAATAAAAGGTTATATGATTTTAAAAAAAAAGGTTATATGATTACTATGACTTTGATTATCTTGTTCATTATAGAAGTTCCCTGTATGTTCATTTATTCATGAGACAAATATTTAAAGAACTAGTAATATTCCAGACAATTGATTAAAAATTGAAATGTAGTATACATTAGAGAAGAACAGTAAAATATACCTTGCTTCTTATGGTATCATCCAGCAATTGCTCAAATGTTTAAAATCTATACTTAAGAGACTTTGTACTGGAGAACTGAACAACTGATTACTTATAAGGAAGGTAGTTCACTTATAGGTCACCGTATAGTTAAATTGAACCTAATACAGAAAAAGTTTTCATCTTTTGTTTATTCTTAAACTCCTTCTTGCCCAACCTAGGACTTTACTTCTGCAATTATCTTTTCTCTTTCCTTCATCATTAATCCGTTGTCCTCTGTTTGGTCCAACCAGTCACATACAGACATGTTCCAGTATCTCCCATCTTCTAATAAAACCACAGTTCCTTGACCTACTGCTTTGCTGCGGCTTTTGGAGGTATTTTTTTGTGTATCTTTAGAGCAAAATTTGAAAAAGTTATCGTTTTTTGCTATTTCCACTTCTCCCTTGAACATAATCCTATGGGGCTTTTACTCTCAGTACTCCATTAAAACCACGTTCTTTATGGTCACCAGCCACCCCCACATTGTTAAATCCAAGAGCATGTCTCAACCCTTATGAAACTCAACCACTGGGCCTAATTTACAAAAGCCTTCCTACCTGCCACATTATCTTCTCTCAGCTTCTGTTAGTTACTTTGGCTTTTTTACTGACTATTCCTTTTCAGTCTTCTCTTCCCACCCCCAGAATCAGAGCTTCCCACCCTCTGTACTAGTGATATTATTGTTGGGGTTTATCCTATAAATTGTAGGATTTTTTTTTTAAGATTTTATTTATTTATTTGACACAGAGAGAGAGATTACAAGTAGGCAGAGAGGCAGGCAGAGAGACAGGGAGAGGAGGAAGCAGGCTCCCTGCTGAGCAGAGAGCCCGATGCGGGCCTCGATCCCAGGACGCTGAGATCATGACCTGAGCCGAAAGCAGAGGCTTTAACCCACTGAGCCACCCAGGCGCCCTAAATTGTAGGATGTTAAGCAGCATGCTTAGCCTCACTAGATACCAGTAGTGTACACGCTTGCCCTCCCCAGTTATGACAATCAAAAATGTCTCCCGACCGAGCCAAATGTTCCTTGGGAGGAGAAATCTAATTTCCGTTTAGAATTCTAAATGGAACAGTGGCCCAGGGCTCAGTGTTAAGACATTTTTTTCTTCTTTATCCATACATAAAGTGAACTATTTTTCCCATCATTTAAATACTTCTTATATGCTGAGAACTCCTAAATTTACATCTCTGCCAGTCTCTCCTCAGATTCAAATAACTACCTTCTCCAATGAACAAATCACTTAGGAATCTCAGATTTTACACAGCTAAACAGAATTTTATATCTTCTGCAAACCCGTTTCCCTTCCAGTTTTCCCGGTATCAACAAATAGAACCACTTTTTACCTAACTGCTCAGGCAAGTCCAGGAATCATTTTTTATTTCCCTTCTCTCACAACTGATACACAGTCATATTGGTTCTAGTGTCACATACATCTTGAATGTTTCCACTTCTCTCCACACAGTCCAGATCTCACCATCTCTTTCCTCGACTGTAGTAACTGCTTCTGCCTGCTCCTGCTTTTATTATCCCGTTTTCTACTACCTTTTGTCCACACAGCAGCCGAGGTGCTCTTTTAAAAACAAAAATTTGATTGTATATCTAATGACTTGGACAAAATCATTCAGTGACTAATTATAGTATAAAAATCTCATCCATCCTGACTATCTGCATATTGGACTGTATTTCCTACCACCATTCCTTTTATTCACTCTACTCTAGCTGTACTAGTTACGTTGTTCCTTGACTAGATCAATTTGTTCCTGATGTAGGACCTCTGCACTTGCTGTTCTTCTACCTGGGTGCTTTTCTCTCACATGGGCGTGTGATTGACTCCCTTACTCATTCAGCTCTGCTGAAATATTACTGAAATCCAGTAAAATGTTATCTCCCTCACCTTCCATCGCTTCTCGACACCCACCTCCCCTACATTTATTTTTCTTCATAGCACTAATCTCTACCTAAAAGTATATTTTTAGGTGTGTTTATTATATGTCTCCTCCACTGTGTGTAAGCTTCATGAGGTCAGACACTTTTTCTTAGCACTGCTTTATTCCCAAGGCCTGGAATGGTACTTGGAATATGAAAGATGCTCAGTTACTATTTGTTGAGTATACAAATAAATAATGAATGATCCTTTTTAATTTGGAGTACAAATTTGGCTTTATTAAATAATTAGGTAACAAATTGAGCTGGAAGAAGTGATCTAGAAAACAAGCAGATTGTGATAGAAAGGGTTTTGAGCATCTTTCTCTTCTGAACAGGGGTAGATCCAGGTTTAGGAAGGTCTAAACATTACACGTTTTGGCAGGCCCTCTTTAAGGGAAAAAAAATAGAACTATAAATACAAACGTAAGTATACATGAATATAACTGAGTGACATAGGTAGTTCCATCCCACTTAACCAAAGCTAATGTAATGAGCCCAACACAACTTCTCTGTAGCCTGATCTCAAAATGCCCTCTGCTGTTCACTTTAGCACCAACTGGCTCAAGTGGAAGTCAGAATGGAAAGAGACAGGAGTCTTAACTGTTTGGTTTGAAATATATTACTTCTGCTAATTTTATAAAACAATAAAAAAGACCATGTGAATGTGTTTCTACAGCCCTCTCTGGGGCCTTAAATGCAAGAGGGAGCCCTATATTCTCTGTTTCTGTGGAAGAAATCAGTAGCCCTAAATCTGGGCCCAGTAAAACCAGAAAACTGAGAGATAGGCATGTGTGGTTCTTACCACACAGGTTCCTTGGCTGCATCAAATATCTCTCCCCAAAGCCCTGAAAGAGGTAGCAGGCATTCCTTCAGGAGCAGAGTTGAGTGAAACCGATTGATTTTCAGTATTTCCAGGTCATTTCTAGAGATAATAAAAGCAGGAAAATGAGGGGTTTAATATGACTTTTCCATTCCTTTACTCTTGAAAATCAACTCCCCAAATACCCTTAAAATGAAGGATTATTGATTGTTTCATTGTTGATGATAATAACTATTATTTACCAATTGCTTATAATGTTTCAGGCACCCTGTCATTTTTACATATTTTAGCTAATTCTTATAGAAACCTGTAAAGTTTTTTTTTTCCCCCATTTTACAAGTGAAAAAGTCAGATACAGACAGGTTAATTTTTCAAGTAAATGCTAATTGTTAGACATCAGTAATAAAAAGAAACAGAGCCTTTTAAATAATTTTTTAAACCAGTGGTAAAACTGACTACTTTCTACACTTCATTAACATAAACTTCTGGTTCTATTATTTGTGGAAATTAAATCCTGACATTATTTGGGGATTCAGCATTTGTGATAAACCTTAGTAAGTTTGGGCTGTAAATCCCAGAAGACTACTTTGACTGGCATTAACTGCATTTTTACATAGAATCCTTTGAGAATTCCTTTGGCCATTATCTTTCCTTTCAGGTATTGGTTTTGTGTGTAAATTTATTTTCTCCTGCTATGCCTACACTGTGTCCAGAAGTACAGTGTCAAGTGATCTGTCATAACTTCTGGTTGGAATGGTTTCAGAAAATAATTGATTGAAGAGTTATCATTTTCATTGTGTGACAGAATAAAGCAGTCACTAACAACTCTGTCATTCTAACTAAAAACATTCTGTGTCACATAGTCTCAAAGCCATCTTTGGGTTTCCAGTCTGATAATGTTATCCAAAGGATCATTTTATGTGATAATAATAAACATAATAATGCTGTATGGTGTTTTTTTTTTTTATACTGCTTTAACATTACTAATGTCACAGATTTCAAATGTAACTGGCTTAAAGAATGCAAGTGATTTTTAGTACTTTTGCCTTTAGTCCTTTTTGCCTTACCTCTGATTTAGCATCATGTTAACACATAATGCAGTAATGGGTTTGGTTTGTTTGTTTTTTCTGTTTAGATGTTTGGAAACTGGACATTTGGCACCTTGGTTTTCACTGTCATGGTTATTACAGTCACAGTAAAGGTATGGTGCAGAAATTAGAAACATGGACACATTTTGCATCTGCGAAATGCATAGTTAATTTTGTCTCTTTAACTGTAGGTAGATAGTTTTCCCTTTTTACTCTTCCTTTTTCAGTCATGAATAATTTCATTGATTGCTATTTTAATAATTTTAATTTCTGTAAAAAAAACTTTAAGTTCGTTATTTTGGAAAGCATCAAGTAAAAGTTAACCCCACAATATTCATCTCTGAAATTTTACTTCTCTGTATATAATGTATATATGTATAATATATATAATGTATATAATATAGACAACACGGGTTGTTTTAGGCCATGGAGTAGAGAATAAAGTACTCATGAAAATTTCAGTGCTGCTTCCTCATAGAAGAAACACATTATAAACTTGAAATTGTTTGATTCCATACTGGACCCTTTCATTAATATTTACCTTCTGAGGGACTTTGCCATAGGAACCTTAGGCACTTAAAATTACTACATTTTATTCTGAATTTTATCTGAGAGGTTTAATTTAAGTAAATATTTATTATCTTGTATTAAGGATATAAAAAAATTTTTTTTAGATGGCTTTGGAAACTCATTTTTGGACCTGGATCAACCATCTTGTTACCTGGGGATCTATTCTGTTCTATTTTATATTCTCTTTGTTTTATGGAGGGATTCTCTGGTGAGTGCCTATATTATCATTTAATTATATTGATTCAATTCTGTTTATTGTGATAGATTATATTATGAACAAATTCCACTCAGAATTATTTTGAGACCCATCTGGTAATAAATTTACTTCTTTCAGTTGATCTTACTGATATGGAGAAGAAAAATTAGCAAATACTGAATATCGACTATGTTCTACCTCCTTTCATTACAGGCCATTTTTGGGCTCCCAGAATATGTACTTTGTATTTATTCAGCTCCTATCAAGTGGTTCTGCTTGGTTTGCCATAATACTCATGGTTGTTACGTGTCTTTTTCTTGATATTGTGAAGAAAGTATTTGACCGACAGCTCCATCCTACAAATACTGAAAAGGCACAGGTAACCATTCTTTATATACAGTACCTTTTTAAATTAGAATTGTCCCATAACAACTGTTCTGTTACAATGAACAGCTGTCATTATAATTTGCTTATATCACAGAATAGGAAATTATCCATTCTTTTTTTTTTTTAAAGTTTTGTTTTTCTTTTTTAAGATTTTATTTATTTATTTGACAGAGAGAGATTACAAGTAGGCAGAGAAGCAGAGAGAGAGAGAGGAGGAAGCAGGCTCCCTGCTGAGCAGGAAGCCCGATGCGGGCCTCGATCCCAGGACCCTGAGATCATGACCTGAGCCGAAGGCAGAGGCTTTAACCCACTGAGCCACCCAGGCGCCCGGAAATTATCCATTCTTATATCAATTATTTTGCAAAACAAATATTGTTAAATACGATATTTTTATAAATTTTTTATTTTTTTAAAGATTTTATTTATTCATTTGACACAGAGAGAGAGATTACAAGGAGGCAGAGAGGCAGTCAGAGAGAGAGGAGAGAGGAGGAAGCAGGCTCCCTGCTGAGCAGAGAGCCTGATGTGGGCCTCGATCCCAGGACCCTGGGATCATGACCTGAGCCGAAGGCAGCAGCTTTAACCCACTGAGCCACCCAGGCGCCCAAATATGATATTTTTAAGTTGTTTCTTATTTCTATTAATTTTGACTCCTGACAAATTAATTGTTATTAATGGAACTCCTGATTTTTAAATATAAGACTATCAAGTAAAAAAAAAAAAAAAAAAGACTACCAAGTTATATCCAGATAATAATAGTAATATCACAGCATTCTGCCAGAGGTTATATAATTGGGATATATATCCATGTCTTTAGAAACATTAGAATTCTAGTAATACTTTTTCAGGTTACATTGTTTTCAACAAGAGTATGAAATAAGTTCTTTAACCTAAATAATTTTTACAGAATGGAGTTTTATAGAATATGTTTTCTGACTAAACATTTATCAATAAATATTAAGCTACAGCAAATTTTAACAGTATGTTACATAGTATGTAAGACATAGACTTTAGGGCCTGATAATTCTCAGTCCAAAACCCAGTTCTACCACTTGGTAGCTCTGTAACTTTAAGTCTCAGTTTCCTCATGAGTCGTAAAATTAAGATCTATTTTATTACCTTTGTAATGAGGATTAAATTTAATAATGTTCAGTAACAAAGTAGATGCTCAAGAAATGGTAACTATTAATTGACTGTGCCATTTTGTGTATTTGACTTGTACATGGTTGAGATTCTTTGGCTTGTACTAGGTTGAGATTTTTTTCTGCATGTTTGCTACATGCCAAGCAAATTTTGTTGAAATTTTGAAAATTTAGTTGCGTGTTCAAAATAGAATAACTGTTCCCTAAGTATTTAGTGATCTGAGTTAGGCTTCCCAAACAGTGTATTAGCTTTCATTTCAGTTGATCATGTCAGCATTTCTTTAGCATTTATTTATTTGCCTTGGTAATTCAGTACTAGCCAATATACATTTTAACACCATTGAAGCACCATAGGCCTCTTGAATCCTGAAAAACTTAATTCAAATATCATTTTACCATTTGTAAAATATATGTCCCTAATCAGGTCACATCCCTCAGCCTCAGTTTCTTCTTCTGTAAAATCAGAATAGCAATTACTACCTTATATGATTGTTGATAATGAATATAAAACACCCAACCCTTGGCCTGTATGGAGTGTGTCCTCAGTAGAAGCATCGTAACTGTAAGAAAAACGAGGATGTTGCTCTATGATACTGATCTCCAAATGGGGCTGGAGAAATATATTTATATCAATATAAATTTACTCAATTTATCAATAATACTAAATTTTCCACTTTGCAGTATATTGCTTAAATATGTATCAGAAAATTTTGCTTATATTTTTTCTAATCTTCAGACATAAATATTTACAGTAAGAGTACTATTTTTAATACATTCTCTTATACTTTTTCAAGATCTTTAGGGATAACACATTTGTCTCCCCCTCTTGGCCTATATAAAGTTATATTTCACCAAAATATATTAACAACATCACTTTTAAAACTTAATTCTTTATAGAAGTAAATAATCAAATTTATTTACATTTATCTTTACATTTATCTTTAGAAATCTACATGGAGCATTTGCAAACTTAGATGTAATTATACAGCTTTGGTTTGTTGTGTTTTTTTTTTTTTAAGATTTTTATTTATTTATTTGACAGAGACACAGCAAGAGAGAAAACAGAAGCAGGGGGAGTAGGAGAGGGAGAAGCAGGCTCCCTGCTGAGAAGGGAGCCCAGTGTGAGGCTCCATCCCAGGACCCTGGGATCATGACCTAAGCGGAAAGCAGATGCTTAATGACTGAGCCACCCAGGCACCCCTAGAGCTTTCTTAATGATAAGAAAAAGTGTTATTAGTTCTTGCTACCTTTACTATAGCTTCTTTTTAAAGGATTACATAGGAAATATTTGTTACCTTAAAGTGGACCCTTAGACAAGAAAAAGTTAAAAATACTTTATATGTATTTTGGTTCTTTTACCATAGGTTAAAAGTGATTAAAAATGAAATGTGTGGTAACCTAATCATTCTATCTGGGTGTGAAAGCTAATCTCCCTTTTGTCCCACTAAACTCACTTTTAAATAACTTGACCCAGATAGATGTTCTACTGTGGTCTAATCCAAGGAGGAAATCTCTACTTCCACTCAGAGATCTTCTAGCCTACTAGAAGGGTTTTTTGAGGTTTTTTCTTATTTGCTGAAGCAGTATATGGTCCATTCACATCTTACGTGTGACATTATTCCTTTGCTACATGCAGTAATATTTATTATTTCAGATTTATACTATTACCACTGATTTTATTATTTTTAATTACATATAATATGTTATTTGCCCCAGGGGTACAGGTCTGTGAATCATCAGGCTTACACATTTCACAGCTTTTCCACTGATTTTAAATGATGAAAAAATGGTTAGAAACTTACCAGGTACTTCATTGTTTACCAAAAGTAGCAAGAAAAAAACATCAGAAAAAGAGTTGTCAGCACTTATTTTGAGCTTTGTTTTTCTCCAGAATAATCATGTGGTATTAAGAGTGAAGAATAAATTATTTCGATAAGAAAGCCAACAGCCCTACAAATGTCAGTCATGTGTGTGTACCGTGTATGATATTTCCTATTCTTGGAGGAACAGTTGTCTTTACAAAGCTTGTCCTGTGTCTGTCTCTTAGGTGATGAATACAGCTCACTGACTTGTTGTATGTACCATCCCTTTTCTGTCCACTTATAGATGTACTCCAACACAGTTGCTTTAAGTGACGAATTCATCGCACTGCAGCCATTGTCGAGGGCAAGGAATCAGCTGAGCAAACTTAGGTAGAGTAGGAGAAGTAGAACCTTGTTAACTCTTCTGCATGCTAAAGGTCAATAAAACAATATTCAAAAGATGGGCAGAGGCATGAATTAAGAGTGGGGCATTTTTTTTAGCACAACTCTGTCTCTAATTTGACCTTTATTATGTATATTAAAACTTAAAATATATATCCATTTCTTTGAGAAAAAATTGATATGAAAATTCAGCATAACAGGACAGAGATCTGTATCTTATTATGTTTTACACCTTAACTACCTTTTATAGTACAATTCTAATGCTTCTGCTTGTCATATTATTTTCATAACTAAGGATGCTCCTGCATGTTGAGTAACTTAAGCTACAGAAATTCATCATAAAGTTTAAAGTTTTAAGTTTCAGTTACTTGAAAGTGAGAACTGCCCATTTTTTATCTTTCCTTATTTTTGCTGTAAGTACATGTGTGTGTTTGTCTTTGTACACTATAATGGCTGCTGAAGCATTTCATATCCTTGCTACTGTTTAGTGCATCTATAAACTGCACAATATATTTTGTATCTCTTAAACATATATCTTTATCTCCACAGACAGATCCATTCTGTCAGTTTCCAGAAAAATAATATTATAGAGATGTCTTTTGATGGAAGAGAAAGCTTAAATCTTGAAACATTTGATATTAAGATACCAGAACTATTTATTAACTTTAACTCCAGTCTGATTTGAAGGGGAAAAATAATATAACTAAAAAAAAAAAAATTTAACTTTTGGCATTCTTCAGTTTCTTGCCCTGTCAGTATCTTGTGTATTCTTAATTATATTTTTAAATTTTTTTTATTATCAGGGTTTCTATCTGTGTTCATTTGACCAAGCAAATGGCTTTGATGGAACATTGCTTAAATAATGTCTTATGGAACTCTATGAGTTCACAGTTTCGAGCTGTTCTAAAGTTTTATCAAACCTTTCAATTTTATTATTATTATCTTCTAGAATTTTGAAATATTCTACTTTGAATTAAAGAGGTGTAATAATTATACATGAATATAAAAATGGTTGTTTAAGTGGTAGTCAACTAAATTTTATGTTTAAAACAAGAAGTAAAATCAAAACAAACTTGAGGATTTGCCTTCACCTTTGGTTGAGTCAAATATATATAACACATTTTAACATATATATGTATGTTAAACATATATAAACACATATAACATGTGCCTTTGAACATCTAATTATTTAACCCTAAGACAATAGGAGAGCTTGTTATTTAAAAGAACACCTGGGGGAAAAAAAAAGAACACCCGGAAAACTCTTTGGTCAAGTGAAGATAATTTTTGTATTGTGAATAATCTTGCTGTTTTTATGAAATCATATTTTCATATATCATATTGGCTCAAATCAAGCCATGTGGGTGGTTTTTTTGTTTTTCTGAGCAATAATAGGCTAAAAAAAATGAGGTAAAGATATCATAAATTAGAGAGATCCCAGTTTCTGTAACAATGTGATAAGGTAGTAAACTTAACATTCATCTATGAAAAAACACAATGAGAACAACATATACTGGTCAGGTAGCCTTTGCTGCAAGCCACTCTCCAATCAGGTAATAGAGCAGAAGGAGAAGAGCCCTGGTAGGGAGACAGCAGGCCTGGGTGTTAGTGATACCCTTGGTCCTACGGTTTGTGTGTCCTAACCAAATCAGTTCACCTCTCTGAGCCTCCAGGTTCTTCACCTATCAGATAATCATTTTCCATACTGTGGTCTCTTTATTTAGTGTCAGCATCAGAGAACAAAAAGAAAAAATACTATGTTCAACCAAAGGCCAGGCAGAAATACCAGTTGTTTAAATAAACAGTGAGTGACCACTGGGTGGGCATTTGCTCATAGCTGCATGAAGGACAGGTGCTCACATACATCTGTCTACTGATGCATCCTGTGAATTTTAAATATATCTTTTTTTTGAATTGCATTAAACAGCGTTCCTGGTTGTGATCCATGGTAGTTTGTTTATTGTGACAAAGAGGAAAATTATGCAGATATAAAATATCCTTGAGAGTTTTCAAATCTTTGATCAGGTTGGTGCTTCTTAACCATTAACACAAAACTTAACTTTTTTAATGAAAGAAAACTCATTTTGAGTATTTTCCCATCCCCGCGTTATAGGCAAAGCTATAATAATAATAATAAGCTGTCTTCACATAAGCTTACTGTACTCTTGAAACCAAGGACTTCTGCTGCTTTATTTTTTATACATGTAAGACATTCACGGTAGCATTTTCTTGATAGAAATAATTGTTGGTCAGTTCTAAGACTGAGAAAACACATAATGAGGAAAAATTTGTTTTTTGTTCATTGAAGACATTTTCTTATAATTTAGAAAAGGTTCAATTTAGCATGGCTATGGGAACATACTCCCTAGAAGGAAAAAAAAAGGCAAAGAATAAAAATTTATGTAAATAAACACTTACTAAAAAGATACATTTCAAATTAAGGATTAAATTAATTTTGTTGACTAAGTCAAGGCCCTCCCTTCCACCCCCATTTACCCACATGTCTAGCATTCGAAAGAAAGGTCATGTGAGTGACTCTTCTACTCTGCTAAAGTTCACTTAGAGTAGAGAAGTCTTTTGAGAAGGGAGCATAAGAGTTGTGGAAAAGGGCAGACATACCTTTGCAATTAGAACCCTAAATCTCGATGGCAAGGAATTTAATAGAAGAAATTGAATGTTTTTGAAGGAAATCTGGTTTTAATCTAACTTTGTGCATTGGAAAATCATGGCTTAATTTTGTGTGCTTTGTTGTATTCCCCTTAAGAAGCTGCTATTAGCTCTCTTTTGTGACAGTAAATGAATGTGGTGTTGTATGAACATTCATTTGTGCCTCGCAGATTGTGGATCCCAACTTGCTGTTTTGATTCTAAACCTATTTTACAGTGAGAGTATTGTTCTGTAATATAAGACTTACTGCTTTTCTGTCCTTCCAGATGGAAGAAGATAAGGGTTCAGTCAGCTCAGCATATGAATTTGCTGAAAGCAAGCACAGAGGGGAGGACAGTAGGCACCTGCTAGCTGAGGCTTGCAGCCAGCAGGACAGTTCTTGCGTGCACTAGGTAGTACTGCGCTGGACCTTCCTGGGGACATATCCGCTAAGTTCTCATGCTTGGGGCATGCTATGGGAGAACTGGCCTGACTTTCAGTTTTTACTTTCCTAATCCTTCATTGTTCCTCCATATGTTTACTGTTTTTGTTTACTTGTCTTCCTTTTTTGTGATCTTTACACTTTTTATATGTCCATCCCTCAATATTTTATTAGTCTTCTTTTGGAGTTACAGTGTTAAATCATACTTCACCTCAAATTCTAACCTAGTAAGGTATTCTCATAACCTGTTGTTTATATTCAAGAAATTATTCCTTTTCACTTCTTTTGAAAATATGTCATGCTCTTTCTATTATTTCTGAAGTCAGTTTTCCCATTTGAAGTGGTAGTTGTGTATCATTTTATACATCTTAATGTAGTTAGACACCACATTACTTATCTAAGTCTAGCTGTTGCGTTAAATGATCCAATGAATGAGTACTTAGACATGTTGCTGAATAATTTTCTGTTAACTGATATTCATCATACTCTCACGTCTTATTTTTCATAAACTTTAATAGTTTATATGTTTGTAATAAAGTATGAATGGATGAGAACTTGATTCACTCACCTCTTGAGGAGTAAACCCTAACAACCACTTCTAGGCCTTATTGGAACATGCAAAATATTTTGATTGGTAGTAATTATGGATTATTAACTATTTGTATATTATAATTACTGGTCAATAAGGTGCTGTTGTCTCATTTGAGATAAAACGTCATAAATGGTGAAACTTTCAAACAAAACTACTTGAAAATTATAAATCTTAACTCTACCATGGAATCAGACCATAGAACAGATACAGTAATTTGAAAAACCTGAATTATTCTGGAAGACATATTTTTAAAATTAGATTCCTTTAGTGAACTGCCCTAAGTGAAAAATGTTGAAGATTAACTATGCTGAAAATGTTGAAGATCAACTCTTACCATTATTTTAATTGAAAAGAAATTCAAAAGAATTCAGAACTTTTGTTTTGGGATGCTCTGTATGATTATTTTTACTGTATCTTGTATTTTGCTTTGATAAATTAGAAAAATTTTTAGTTTTTAAAATATGCCCTGACTGAACTAGGAAGAAAATTCAGTTGAGGAGTTCACTGGGTAAAGAGGAGGAGCTGGCCTGGATTTATATTTATTCCCTGGATAATCCACAAAGCAGATAATCCACTTAGGACCTGACTAGACTAAAGCTATAAAACTATGTCCTCTGTGATAAAAGTTCCTCAAAGGGTCAAGTTCAAGAGGATATTTCGTAAGACATGGATCTGGTACTGCTTTGCTTCAATACGTCCATTAAAATGTATAATAGAGTTGAGAGATGGGTTTTTAGAATGCTCCTAATAACAGGGGCCTTGTTATGGTTCCTTTTACAAAAGGGTGATGAGTAAAAATATCTCATCATCCTGTGATAGTTGGTCTTTCTTCCTATAAACAAGAAGCTAGAAATCATGAATTTGATTTTAGTAAAATTGCTGGGGATATTACCCTGACCTGCAGTTTTTTTCTGCTTATCACTGAATTTTCATTGGTTGAATGAGGTATACCTTGAATATTTTCTTATATATTTCTGCCTTTGGCATATATATTGAAATAAAAATCACTTCAAAAAAGTGTTTTATATATATATATATAATATCCCTCTTTTTTCTGTCTTGACATGGCAGTTGTTTTTCTCTAATGGAAATGTGATTAGCCTTGCCAAATCAGGCAGAGGATGATGCTGGGCCCTAAATGTTGTCCTGGGCTAGGGCCTTCTAGTCATCTCCCTCCGCTGTGACCTGCCTCTTTGGCCTCCATTGTTTTGTCGTTTCTCTGTCCCTAGATTCCCAGGCCTTTAATGGCCTGGATTCAGTTTGCCAGTAAAAGCTATACTTTTCTGAATAAAATTCTGTGAACAAATAGAATTGAACATTTAAAAACAACTACTAATAAGGCTGCCATGAGTAGCAAGACCTGCATGCATACCTGATAAATACACTTTACAAAGCTAATGTTATTTTCAAATCTGTGCTGACTTATTTGAGCAGCTTGTTCATCTAGAGGTAGAAATGAAGAAAAATATTACAATTCATACGTAGAAAATGGAATTATTTTTTTTCCTTTTTTTTTTTAGAACACGGAATTCTTAATATCGGCTATACCATGGTTTAGTTCATTAATTAGTGCTATTCTGATTTACCCTCTCCATTAAAATTGGTGGTTTTATCATTTTTTGCAGATACTGACACTCTTCTTAAACTTCAAATTCCTAGTCAGATATTGTTATTTATGTAACCACATCATTAAAATAAAGGGGCCTCAGTTCTTTTTGAAACTAGAATAAACCAAATTATCAAAAATAACCATACCTGGTAAATGTAATTCTTATTGTATGCTTATTTTCATAGTTAAATTTAGGCAACACATACAGAAATCTCCTCCTCTCTGGAGATCCCTAGAAGACAGTTTGGAGATATTTATAACTATCTTCCAAAGTCGTTTAATTTCCTTGAGGAAAAGGAAGGAGGGAAGAGAATGTAGAGGAGTGAATGTGAGTTTTTGAGACATGTTTTGAAGAAATGGGCCTTGAGTGAGAGACAGCAGTCTTCTAAATGCCGTTGCTAAACAGCTACTACCTCTTGCAATTCTGAATAATGAGTTGAAGCCATTACTTGTTTTAAGAGTTTTATTATTCTTAACCAAATTTGGAAATCAGTACTATTTGACAGCTTTTGATTTCCCATTAAAAAGAAAAACATTTCCTTGAACACAACCTTTTTTTTCTCATAATTACAGTTTCCAAATATCTCCTTTAAGGCAATACAAGATTCTCACTTTGATTATATATTTGTTATAAAACTGTTTTAAAGACAAAAGGACAAATATGGTTAATAGTTCAATAATTCTTATCTAAACTTAGACTTTATTTGATTTGAAAGGTAAGATGTCATAGGAAAGACTAAATAATTTAGAGATGTATGACAATTTTCTAACATTTAGAAGATTCTAGAAAGATAGAAGTAGAAGCACTAGGAGAAACTTTTAAATGTTTCCTATCACTGATACGAAAATAATGGAAATAAGAGCACTGAGTCAGAATGTTTTTTCAAAAGGCGAGTACTAGAACGATGAAAATTTTTATTAGCCATACATAATTATGTTGACTCTCCGTAGTTGTATTGCTTGGGAGCCCTTTCAGCTTGAAGGTATGTGGTCATTCCTAGGAAGCAAATGTTCTGATAGAGGGTTTTACCAATGAAAATTTCTAGTAAATTACAATGCCGTCAGGTAGGGTCTCATTCCCTTTACTTTGCTTTTTTTCTTGTCTAGTATTTATAAGCAGTCCAAAAAAAAGAAAGAAAGAAAGAAAGAGAGAGAGAGAGAGAGAGAGAAAGAAAGAAAGAAAGAAAACACACACACAAAAGGAATAATTCCCTCTCCTTACTTTGAATGAAATGGGATTTAAATGTTCCACCCTTTTCCTACTCCCACTTAATTGGCAGCTGTGGCTACATATATCTGGCTGGTCTCCCAGTTCCTGAATATGAGATCAAAGATATGTATATGAGAAAGTGGTAGAGCTTGGAAGTTTGCTGGAGAACAGTGTAGTTTTTTATATAAATAGCAGCTTTACAGAAACACAGTTAACCAGCATTCAGCATTTTTAAATCAGCTGGAGTTTTTTTTCTCTTTAGAGAAAAAAGGAAATATATTTTTGCTTAGTTCAAAAGGCAATCTTAAGTCATTTCTTTATAATATTTTTTATATTTCGAGATGTTTACTCTATCTGGGGTTGCCCATGTATTAATACCTATCCTTAGATTTTAAAATGAGAGGTAATGAGTGCAAAGCAACATAATTACCTAAAGTCAGATCCAGACCTAAGCAGTGTTCTGCGCATATGTGGTCACTCAGATGCTGCTGACCTTACAGATTTCATCTTCAGTGAATCCTTGAAAGTTGAGCTCCAGCTATATAAGCAAAGCACAAGTTGTTAAATTAAGAAGTACCAGGCAAACTCCTTGCTGTCTATAGTTTCTGGTCTAGTTTACTCTTCCCCAGCCAAATGTGAAAGACCAGTTTGTTGTTTTCTTGTTTTGTTTTGTTTTTTAATTTCCAATCCATCATGGACCAGTACTTTAGTAAAATACAATAAAAATGAGTTACAATTACCCTGAAACAATGAGGGGGTTAGGGGTGTTGATCCTTCATGCAGTGAAAAATTCAGGTATAACTTTTGACTCCCCAAAAACCTAACTAATAGCCTACTGTTTATCAGGACCCTTATCGATAATATAAAAGTGCCAATTAACATGTATTTTG
>LNAC01000194.1:3345872-3363040 GCA_002007465.1 Ailurus styani | reverse complement strand
GAGCCCGATGCGGGCCTCGATCCCAGGACCCTGAGATCATGACCTGAGCCGAAGGCAGAGGCTTTAACCCACTGAGCCACCCAGGCGCCCTAACATGTATTTTGTATCTTATAGGTTACATGTATCATATAGGTTATATGCTCTGTTCTCATAATAAAGTAAGCTAGAGAAAAAAATCAAAAGGAAGAGAATATATTTATAGTACTGTATGTGTATTTATTGAAAAAAATGTATGCGAAAGTGGACCTGTGCAGTCCACACCCATCTTGTTTAAGGGTCAAACTGTGTACTAGGAAATGAAATTTAAAAGATATATAAAATAAGCCCTGATTTTAAAATTATTATTAGATTCAACAGTTATAAAAGTATTGTCAAATTGCCATAAAATTTTCTAATCTCTTATTTGTACAGACCAGAAACACTTAATCTCTTCATAGGCCAGTAACATGTTTTCAGACCAGCACTGATCCATGGATCACACTTTGAGTTGCACTGTTCTTTTTGCAAGGGGGCAGGTGTAACAACTACTTTCTTATACTTAGGCTAAACATGTGCTGAATACACATCATACTTTTCTACCCACACATAATTACTCATCTTCTTTGCTTAGCCTAGAATGCCCTTTCTCTCCCATCTCCTGAATGGGAGATGGGAGCTCCCATTTCAGCTACTGAAATCCCACCCAGTCTTTAAAATGTGTTTCAGATGCTATCTTTTTCATCAACTCTTTCATGCCCTCCCAATACGAACAACAACAGCTGGGTTTGAGCCTTCCCTCCTCTTTTTTTAATATTTGTAGTCAGCCTCGTTAGCATAATTATAAGAAGGCAGTATAATGGCATGATAGAGAGATTTGAGCTCTGGAATTAAACCGAGACTCAAGCCTCAGCAGGGTGATCTTAAACAAATTCTCAACTTCTCTGTTTCCTCATCTGTAAAACATCTCTGAATATGGTGCTTATCCGAAAAGTTTGTTACAAGTTTTCAGTGAGAATAATCCATGAGAAGCATCTTACATAGGAACTGGCACATACATAGTAAGCACTCCGTTATTGTAACTGCCCTTATTTGTTCCTGACTTATCTTCCATCCTTTCTTTACCCTTATTAACTCACTAGATTGCCATCCACTCTAGGAACCAGCATAGTGCCTTGCTTAATAAATACAAGTTGAATTTAAGTGCTTGTACCATTAAGTTATGCAAACAAGCAGCAGAATAGAATCTAGAGATTACTGATAGTTGGAGAGGTGAAGGAGGTTTCATGGAGATGATGGTATTTAAACTGAAATAGGTATAGGGGTCAGCATTATGACCGTAACTGGTGACAGCCCCTGACGTATGTCTGAAGGCAAGGAACACTGCATTGGTTGGCTGTGTGAAGACTGTACAGGAGCATTGGGAAGTTGAGCAAGAAATGCAGCCTGTGGTCAAGTTATAAAGGGCCTTAAGGCCCCCTTGTAGTAGTGTACTTTCACCTTTGAGCATGTGGGAGCTTTTGAGTGCTGCTTCTGTAGAGGGTGATTTTGAGATGGAGGGAACTGGAGCCCAAGGACCCAAAATTTCCTAAACTCTTCTTCTGGATATTAATGTTCTTCCTAGTGTTGATTGATTCCTAGGGGCAAGATTTTACTGGAGGGAAAAAGGAAACAAAACAGTTTGAGAATTGCACTATGTCTAGCTCTCCTCCTGGAGACTGACCATGTATCCTGACTTATTGACAGTCCTTTACTGAATAAGTCTGTTTAGATCATCATTGAATTAGTGTTTCCGAAACTTAATTAATTGGCCACAGAACTTTTTTTCATGAGACATCTGTAAATATCTCTCAAAAAACCGTTTAAGAAACAGTACTATAAGCAGTCCTAAACCAAGGGTATTATAATGAAAGAACAAGTAAAATTTGGCTATTTCTCTTTGCTCAGCAGACCCTAAGACATTGGGACAGTTAGGTAATTGCCAGACAGGAACCATATTGTCTTGCACTGCATGCTTTTGGCAGGATTACTGTGAGCAGGGATTTTGCAGGACCTCACCCATTCCTTATATTCTGAGTGCCAGGTTATTTATGTTCCATCATATCTGTCTTCTGTCCATTGTGCGCATCTCCACAAATGCCCCTGTTGTCATGCCTACACTCAACACTTGGTGATTCCCAACCTTTGTGAATTGCAACACTCTAATGAATCTATTTTTGTTCTCCTTCCTCTATACTTTCCAAAGATTTGTTATACAGTATGTTATATATGTAAAGGAAAGTGAATGAAAAACAGTTTGCTTAAAATGATACCCCCTGAGAAATTAAGGAATACACTTGACTATGTCAAAACCAAGGTTGGGATTCACTGGGCTATGTGATCATACCATTTCTTCACCTCATTTTAACAGGATTAAAATTATCAATAGTATTGGCTTTAAGTTATTTTGCTGGGTTATTTATGCCTGAATCAGTATAAATCTTGCATATCTTCAGAAATTAATAAAAATAGTAGTAAGTCACTTGTTTAGTGGATTTCAATACAATAAATTAATCGGTAAATTTTTTAAAAGCAAGGTAAGCTGATTATAGGCATAATTGGCACTTAATAGTTGCTTAGCAAATTTAAGATAAATGATGCTTTTTTCAAAGATAATTATACAATTATAATAAATTTTCAAGGATTATTTCAGTGGATATATGTAGAGTACTCAGAACCCGACACATAGAAAACATTACATAAAGTATTTGCTATGGTGGTGGTGGTGGTGGTGGTGGTGGTGGTTATTGTTGAAGATTGGGGTTAGGTCCTGCCTAGTTATCATTTCCCAGTCTTCAGAATGGTTCACACTCCAATTTTCTCCATTGCTAGGCATTTTTCACTGAAATTACAGGAACATTTCACCTAAACAAAAAGTGAAAGAAGAATTAGAATTCAGTCAATTTGAGTGGTTGATGTAAATCATTTTGGCTATAATAAATTGTTAAAATGAGACATTAAAACCCAAAATCTTTGCAGATTTAAATAAAAACCAGGTACTAATTTTTATATAATTATTTTATGCATTTTTAAATTTAGGACACAGTGCCTTTTAAATATTTTCGTATATTATTATTAAAGCCTTCCATATATTTTCATATTATAGAAAACATACATATTTATATATATTACCTTTGGTTTTAAAGTGCTTGTCATTTTTTTAATGCTTTTTGGAAATCCAGATCTATAAATAACTAATTTTTTTCTGCTTCAACTTCTCCAGCTTACTGAAACAAATTCAGGTATCAAGTGCTTGGACTCCATGTGCTGTTTCTCAGAGGGAGAAACAGCGTGCGCATCTGTTGGAAGAATGCTGGAACGAGTAGTAGGAAGATGTAGTCCAACCCATGCCAGCAGGTGTGAAATTTCTCTAAGTAGCCTTTGCTGCAGATGAGTGTCCTGTAAACTGGAACAGGATGAACCTGCATCTCTAGATACCTAATAAATCAGCAGCTGGTTTTACCAACTGAAGCGGGAGGTGTGCCATTTATTAGCACTCTTTGATGGTAGATTTCACTTTGTGGCTTTGGGGTAGGGGGCTCTTTCACTAACAAAGGAAGAGAACACCTTTGAAGAGACTTCATCTAATGAACAAAAATTTTTGCTTTACAGTCTTTCTAAAATGTGGTGAATAGGAGTGTGTATTTGATACTTATTTGGTTTTTATAACTTTCTTTTTTTGATTATATTACTGTTTTATTTCCTGTATTTGTTTTTGTTTGCTTTTTGTATTTACAAAATAGTCTACACATAATAGTAAAATCAAAGGATTTTGCTTCTCTTACTCTTCATGTATATTTTCTGGTCAGTCATTTGAGACTTTGAGGTATTTATAAATACAAAAGGCTGTATTTCTGCTCCCCTACACCATTTTATCTCTGTAACGAGGTTTTTAAAATGAGTTGTGATTTTTTTTTTTTTACTTGGTGTTCATGGTCTAATTAAAAGTTTATAAGTTAGAACAGGCATGTTAAATTATGATTTAGTAGAATTTTAGCATTTCTGTCCCCTCCCAAGTCTATTCCTTGAATTAGGTTTATCAGTGCTTGCTCTTGTGGATCATAACAGAAAATGCCATGTTTTAGTAAATGCCACTTAAATTTATTTAAAAGTGAAATGGATTCATTTCTTCATATAGTTCCCCAAGAAGACATTTTATTACTCATGGGACATTAAGAAGTAGAAATAACTTTTTTCATGCTTTGGTGAATTATGTCATATTCCTAAAATGAGAGCAGCAGTGCACTGGTGTGCATGAAGAGTTATAGATGGGCAAGGATAGATAGATGTACATTGTCCACCATGTACCACATGAATAATCACTTTCTGCATCTGCCATGGCATGGAAAAGGTTGGAAAATACCCCAGGGACAGGGAATAGAAGTTGGAGGAGGAACTATTATTACATTCTGATACAATAATTTTTAATATTTGCTTAGCTTTTTGTTTTAAAAATGATAAGTAATTATTACTCGTGTATCATAAAATTTAGGTAACATTTACTGGCAAATTTATTAGTTCCCACTTTGCGTTTAGTTATGGCCATGTCTTTATGGTGCAGTTGCATTTATTAATAGCATTCTTACAACATCTGTGTTTTCAGTCTCCATTTATTAATTATAACTTGATCAAAAATATTTCCATAATGCTGTGGTATCATTTTGTAGTAATTTTATTATATATAAAATAATTACTATGAGCAATTAAATTTATTGGAACTTATGTGTTTCGACTTACACAGTTGTTTTATAAAATGCATTATTAGAAAGCAGCTCTGTCATGTACCCAGGCTACCAAGTTTTCCAAAAGAAGTTTCAGAAGGACCTACTTTGTAGTAGTATTTTACTTATTAAGACAGCTTTACTGAATAGAACTAAAGTGGGAGTTAGACTAAGAGACTGCTATGGAACTTCCACAGAATTTTTTTAAATTTCTGCTTCAACAGGAAGTTCTCTTTAATGACAGTACATATCTTCACTATTAAAAAACTGTAATTAATTTTAAATAAGCCAAAAATGTTTTTTTGCTTTGTATATATTTTCATTGTTTGATATCCATTTTCCAGGTAATATGCCTCCATTTTTCTTTACGTAGACATTTTTTTACTGCATTATCCCTTTGAACCTTCCCCTGGAAATAGGGGATTTATTTCAGCACATTCTCCTGAAGGTGGCTGTTATCATCTGTACTTTTTTTCACTTAAAATTGTGTCATAGTATTTTCTTTTGTAAGATTTTATTTTTTATTTTCCTAATAAAATGTTTAACATTAATATCTTATTTGACAGACTATCTTACCACATTTGTCCAACATCTCAGGTTATGTTATTGGTTAGCACTGTCATTATCCTCCTTTTTTCTTCAAATTCATAATTTAAAAAGTCTCAGTTTTTTTCTAGTGGATAAAAATCGTACAGTATGAAAAACCACTTGGTGCTTTTCAAAGGGCTATATGGAAATTTCCATATATCCATTAACATTATATTTAAACTTTGAAAATCATTTTGATATGTAGAGGTGGTTTTTTGTTTTTTGTTTACATATAATTGTATTAGTCAAAGACATTTGGAATTTCTGTTTTGATTTTTGGAACAGCCTTTATTCTACATTTCTATTTCATGTCTAATTTAAAAGGTGAAGCAAGACTAATACTTCTGTTACAAGATGTAGAAGGCTTTTGGCTATTCGTTCTATTAACCTATTAAACATAAGTAATGAGCATCACTTGAGAAATACAACTAGGGCTTTCATATGCACATTATTCTACTGATTAAAAACTTTTACCATTCAGGCACAAAAATTGTTACATTTTATTAATTGATGTTTTCAGAGGAATATGCCATATTGCAGGCTTGGTTTCAAATGTAGCATCATGGTGCTGTATGAAGGATATGCCATGTTGTACACTAAAGGCTGTACTTCAGCAATAAATGATTTTCTTTATGCATTTTACCAACAGTTACTTTATCCTAATTAAACCTATTTTCTAACTAGAAAGGTCTTAATAGTTAATATGTAGTTCCAGTATTTAATGTTCTGTCAAATATGGTATTTAACATACAAATGCACATGTGTGCTTTGAAAGATAAAAACAAACCTTACCTAATAAAATTCTTCTATGTAAGCGATGGTTGGAAAAGAGGAAAAGCTAATATAAAATATTGGCAATTTGGGAATGGAAACTTGACTCCCAATAATTAGGGTGTTGGGAGTTATGGTTTGTCATATGTACCTAAGCATACTTTTTCTTGGATAAGTACTTTTAAGAAATGTTCATAGACTCATTTAATTCATTTATTTTATAAATATTGCCTGCTGTGTACCAGGTGCAGCTCTAGGTACTAGAGAGAGACGGTAGTGAACAGGCCCTTCCTTAAACTAAGGTGTTTAAGGTTTTCTGGAAACTAATAAAATTAGAGAATTTGTAAACTACCAGTATGGTTGTAGTTTATTTGTATTCCTCTTTGCCAACTTTGTAAAATTTCTAGGTTCCAAAATTCATTATCACTGTGCTTGCTTAATTGATTTAAACTTAAACTACATACAGAATTTCAAAGAAACAGTGGATATTTGATGAGTGAATTTAAAAGCCAGTTTAAATGCTAGTCTCTTCCTCTAACATCTTTGTTTAGGAAATTGAGAACCCTGGAAAAAGTTACATAAAATGTATTTATTGTTTAGTGCTTTTAGTCCTCTAAGAAGAGCCACCTTTGACTTGGTAATCCTGATACTGTCCTTGAAATGGGTTAGGCTCTCTTAAGCATGGAAGGCTATTTCTGGTCTTGAGTTATTTTAGCTTAAATTAGTAGAGCTGCAAATAAAGCATTATGTAATTAATTGCTTATAGGCCTTATTATTTAGACAGTAGTTAAATTTTCTAGACCATTAGAGAGTATTTGTTCTCAGTTAAGTTGTAAACCCTACTGAGTCTCAGCTGTCTTTGATACCTACTGAATAAACCATTTACTGCATTCAAGCTAATTATGCTAAAATCTTTAGAATTTATAGCTGAAAAGAAATAGTATAATATAATATGAACATATTACTATTTCATTCCAAAGCTTTTGGTAAGTGGGACATTTGTTTGCTTCTGTAATGTCAAAATATAGCCTAGTTGCTTTTCAGTAAAACTGTGCATAACTCTTAGTAACATACTTATTTCTTATTGTATTGTTAAGATTTTAAGAGCATCTCATGCTTTACTACTTACAGAAATTGTTTTAATGCTAATGAATGTCTGAATTTTGGCTAATATTTTATATAATGACTAGAGCATTATTTTTTCCAAATTTTTGTATTATATAAATAGACTGGTCATTCAAGGCTAGTATGAAGAACTTCTCCTAGCATTTAAAAATGAATCAAAAAGTGATTATTTTAATATTCAAAATGCATTTTGATCCTCGGTTTTAGAATAAATTTTTGTCGCACTTAAAACATAGGTATTGGTGAGCCAAACTTTTCTCTTATTGTTACTTTAGATCTTGGAGTGCATCGGATCCTTTCTATACCAACGACAGGAGCATCTTGACTCTCTCCACAATGGACTCATCTACTTGTTAAAGGGGCAGTAGTACTTGTGGGAACCATTTCAACTTCTTTCCTAAAATTCAGTGTGATCATCCTGGTAATGGCCACACTAGTTCTGCAGAATTACTTTCTAAAATTTCTCAAGTATTTCACACCCACTCAGAGTTATAATGGCAAACAAATAAAAAGCATTAACATAAACCCCTTTCAATCTCTTTAATTTAAATCTGAACATGTTAGAATTTTGTGAAAGACACGTTTTCTGTCTCTTTGGGTTGTCCCTCATGCTTATAGGACTTCTAATGGCATTTCAGCCTCTTGGTAACTAAGGCCACTATATTTTAATATCAAGGTAGAAAAGGGAGGTAATTCCTAGTTAATTTTATTTTTTAGTATTAGCTTGGTTATTGAGGAGTCTTCTATTCAAATCTGCTTCTGTAAATTATGCTGAAAAGTTTGCCTTGAAAACTCTATTTTTTTATTAGAGTTATATTTGAAGCTTTTCATGCGAAAAGTTAATGTGAATAGAAAGGAATTTTGGTCCCTCAGTGACCCATGTTGTTAATTCTTTAGTGCTCTCTAAGTTCTCAGAGCAAATTAGGAGAATGCATTTCCCATCATTTTTTACTGCATTGTGGGTAGTAAATATATACCAATACCAAACTTCTCTAAATACTGTAACACAACCACTAAAGTTAAGTATATACATGCAAAGGGTATATTATATATATAAATCAGGAATCAAGTCCATTCACCAAATTTCAAGTTGATGTTTACTAATATTTTTGTAATGAAATACAAAGAACCTATAGTGGGTAAATTACATACCGTTAGCATATTATTATTTAATGTGTTTATCATTGCATCTTTTGCATGCTTTAATCTGGTTAATATATTTAAATTTGCCTTTTTTTCCCCTCTCTATCTGAAAGCTCTGTTTATAGTATTTTATGACACTGTTGTAAAGTTCAACTATATCAATAAAAAACAAGTTTGGACAGTATTTAAATATTGCAAATATTTTTAATCATATAAATCAAAATATTAGGGTAATTAAAACAAAAAGACAAGAGCCACTTTCTGTGGCTAATTTAGAATTGTTCTTGCTGTTCAGTAAGCTAGCATTTAAAATAAAGGATTTCACATAAGAATCCTATTATTTTTAGGTTAGTATATGTTATCTCAAGTTATAGTAGACTACCACAGTAAAGTGAAACCTGTCCAGTGTCCCATTACAAAGTATATTTTCAGGCATGGCTACAGGATGTAAATGAAACAAAGTTTAAAATGCTAAATCTTAAGGGGTAATGACAGCATAAATTAAAATGCTAAGAATGATTAATCAGGTACATATTGCTGTAATTGACTCACTATATTTTAGTACTTAATTGCCATCCTGAGTTTAACATAAGATCAGTGTTGTCATTTGTTTTGATAAAAAGTAATGTCATTTTAAAATTTCGAAATGATTATTGGTTAACTTACTGAGCTCTAAGTATATGATTGTGTACCTATACATTTAAAATTATATGGAAATGGTTAAATAAGGTCTTCCAAAATTTTCTCTTGAGAATATAATAATTCCTTTCTGTGGATTTATTCTTCAACATTCCACCTCTTTCCCATCTCATGAATATAAGACTTTTGGAATTGGGCTGGTTGGGAAAGAATGGTAGAGTCAAGAATTAAGACTTTACCTTGTTTGCTAGTAAACTATTTTTTTTAAGTTTTTGTTTTCTTGCTAATATAACATTTGTCTGTTTCAATAATGCAAGGATATTAGATTATGAATTCCAGCTTAAATATTAATTTTCATTAATAGCCCTTCTTTAACTTAGATATTCCAAAATTGAATTTAGGAATATGCTGTGATTCTGGAAATACATTAAAGGGATAATACAATATACACATTTACCAATTCATGTTCCAGAAGTGGAAATATTGCAGAAAATATTCAGTTAGGATAGTTTAATGGAAAACAACTCAGAATTTGATTTTTCTTAGAATGTCTTATAAAATACTTACATAATAAAATGACATGTAATAGCCCTGCATTACATCTTCCTTAACAGTTTACAGTGTTTGTTTGCCATAAACCAAACTGACTACTGACACTGGAGAAGGACCCCAAAACCATCAAGCAGTCTCTAACCAACTGCAGCAGTGGAGGTCAGCCAGTCTATATGGTGCTGAAAGTGGGATTGATGTAATTGTCTGCATTGACTATTTGAAGTTATTTAAGAACTTTATGTCAAAAAAGAAGTAGATGGCATCTACTGATATGCTCATCCTACTCTGTTGAAAACCTCTTTTTAAAGGAAAGTTATAAGAAAAGAGCTTTCTTCAATTTACTTAAAAAAGTATTGCCTACAAGCTTTAGTTTTCTAGTGCTAATACTCATATTTTAAAACTTATTATTCAGCCAATAATCACCAAAAAAATCCCCTTTGCATATTTCTTTAAAATTCTTTGGAAGGTATAATGTTGGCAATTAACTTACTTTTAAACCTGCCAAAATCAGCGTGAGATGCTACATGTGTTTTTACTAACCGATGGTCTCAAATCTATTTGCCTCACTTTCTTACCTTTACCTACCTAGTCTGAAGGCTGTAGCCCTGAAGATAGTAGCAAGCACCAAGACGGTTTGCAAGACTGCCCATCAGCTGCTTTAAAAGGTAATTCAGGACCCTGCCTCAGCTCTAGCAGTAGGCTCACCTTCGGAGGATTATAGTATGGGCCAGCAGAACTACAGCTACCAAACTTGCCGTGGAGTTGAAAAGAAAGAAGGGGAGAATTTACAGTTTGAATCTCTCTTAACTACCCTCCTCCTTGGGTCTCAATCTCCATGATGTCCAAAGGCTTCCCAGACCTACTCCAAACTCTGGCACTGTCCTAAGTAGGAGATTAAACTGAGGCAAATCACCACATCAGAAAATGCCTTTACTCAGACCAGGTCTTTTCTGCTGTAAGACTGTGGGTTGGGGAATTGGGCTTGTGTGAAAAGCTTGAGACTCTTATCTGATAGGCAGAAGTCAAAGCCACTAAAAAAATTTACAGTTAATACCAAAAACATTTTAAATACGCTACTCTGAGAAGTTATTGAGGGCAGGGGAAAAGGGAAAATCATCTATGCTTGTGTTTTCCTGTAAAGATCACACTGAAAGTAGGATATAAGCAGGTATTCATAAAACAAACACACCAAAGAGTTATGTAAAACATGTTTCATTAATTTTGATCCAGCTTCTGAGACATTTTTATTTCTATCTTGAAATGAGTCATCTATTTTCATAAAAATAGAACATTATTAAAGCGCTGTTTATGTGAGAACACTTGAATGATTTTCCTACAAAAAAAATAGATCACAACTAATGATATGTTTGTAGTAATGGTGATTGTTAGATTTTTATGGGGAGTTAGTAGCTGGAAATACTGTAGCAACACTTAGTTTAAAATTGAGGGCCTTAGACACTGGCTGTCTAATAAAATCCTTTAAAATTTCTCTGCATTGTCAGTAAGTGTAGTTACTTATTGTATAGCTCTCAGTAATTTTTTAAAGTTTATGAAATTATATTTATTGAATAAAAATTTTCCTATAAAATTAAAAGTGTTTTTTCTTTATTTAAACATTTTAAGCCTCTCTCTGCTTGTCACAGCTAACACTGCCAAAAATTTTTTTTGATGAAACTTTATTACACTTACCGTCCATATGGTACAGGAATGCTATTACGCCATTCACTGACTCCAGTGTCAAAAACCTGTAAGTTTTTGGTTTGCCCAGATTTTATAGATCATCAGTACAGCTCCTGAAAAAGGGCCTGATAGAAATGTCCCAGCTGTAAAGACCAACACACTTCAACTCATCACTCATGAAAAACCAGCCAATATGAACTTGGAAATGAAAATATGTGCTTTTTAAAAAATACAGCTGATATAATGTCTATTTATATATAAAATATTCTAACTTCCTAATGGCAGTCATTCCTATGGTTCCTCAGTTGCCATTTAAAGTACAAATGACTGTTTAATATACGTTTATTAGGGCGCCTGGGTGGCTCAGTGGGTTAATGCCTCTGCTTTCGGCTTAGGTCATGATCTCAGGGTCCTGGGATCGAGGCCCGCATCGGGCTCCCTGCTCAGCGGGGAGCCTGCTTCCTCCTCTCTCTCTGCCTGCCTCTCTGCCTCCTTGTGATCTCTCTCCCTCTGTGAAATAAATAAATAAAATCTTTAAAAATAAAATAAATAAAAATAAATAAAAATATATACGTTTATTATAAGATAAGCTGTTATGTTTGCCCAAGTGTTAGTATATGCAAAGAGTGACAATGTATGATGTATATATATATTTTTTTTTTAATTTCTGAAATGAAACAATATCCTGGACAAATCAGTTCAGGCATCTGGTTTTATTTACAAAGTAGCTGAGGGTTTGGTCTATCTTTAGGGTAACTTCATTCAAGTCTAACTTCTGTGGTACAATGTGATGAGTAATGTTCTTTGAATTAGAAATTTGAAACAAAAAATAAAACTTTATGAGCAGCATTTCACCAGAAAATTTAGTGAATTCAGAAACAATTGAAGTTTTCTTTTAAAGAGCTGACTCAAGGACAAAGTTGTTGTAAGTGGAGATAAGTAAACATGTCGCTGTGAACAGCTCTTTGGAAGTGGTAGACGGCCCTCTGATAAATCAGGGGAAATGGTTTGCCTTCAAGTAAAATTTGTGGACAGTGGATTGCATAGATTTTAGAACTATTTCATTTTTGACGAAGCTATACATCTGTGTGATCCTTACCCTAATCCAGATAAAGAACTTTCCGCCATTTCAGAAAGTTCCCCTTTGCCACTTTCCAATGTATTTATTCCTCCCTTTCTCCCTTGCAACCATTTTTCTATTTTTTATTGTCATAGAGTAGTTTTACCTGTTCTTAAATTTCATATAATTTATGAAATTAATGAAATTTATGAATTATACATGCTCACTTCTACATCTGGCTTCGTTGCTCAAAATGACTGAGATTCCTCAACATTGTTACATATATACTTGGTTTCTTTTTGCTACTCAGTAGTGTTCTATTTCATGAACATGGTACAATTTATTTGTTCTCTTTATGGACCTTTGAGTTATTTATAATTTGGTATGATTATAAATAAAGTTATGAGCATCCTTTCTGAACATGTTTTCATTTCTCTTTTCAAATAACTGGAATTGCTGGGTCTCAAGTTAGGTTTATGTTTAATTTCATAAGAACCTGCTGAAAAGTTTTCCAAAGTTATAGTATATGCCATTTTATGTGCATTTGTATGCAGTTAAGAGAGTTCCAGTTCTATTGTGATGACTAATAATGTTTAACTCCTTTTCATATGCTTATTGACAGTTTTTTGTTTTGGGGTTTTTGTCTGAAATGCCTGTTCAAGTTTCAGGCCATGTTTTCATTAGACTGCTTGTCTCATTACAGAATGGCTGGAATCCTTTATATAAGAATGTAAGTCTTTTGCCAGGTTAATAATGTTTTGCTCACATTTACCCCCAGTCTGTGGCTTCACTGTATACAGTTGACCCCTGAAAAACACAGGTTTTGAACTGCACAAATTAACTATGTGGATATTTCATAGTACTAAAAATGTATTTTCTATTACAATTTTCTTAACATTGTAAGAATACAACATATGATACATATAAAAAATATGTGCTAATCGACTTTATGTTATCAGTAAAGCTGTCCAGTCCAACAGTTACTTTGTTAATAGTTAAGTTTTGGGAAGTGGAGAGTTACAAGTGGATATTCAAGTGCACAGGGGGTCATGTCCTTGACCCCTGTGTTGTTCATGGGATATTTTCTTAATGGTGGACTTTGGGTTACAGAAGAAGTGCTGTATTTTGATGAAGTCCAATTTTTTTTTCTTTTTATGGTTACATGTTTTTTGTGTCTTGTCTAAAATATGCTTGTCAAACCCAAAGTAATGAAAATATTTTCCTCTTTTTTTTTAAAGATTTTATTTATTTGACACAGAANTCTTGTCTAAAATATGCTTGTCAAACCCAAAGTAATGAAAATATTTTCCTCTTTTTTTTTAAGATTTTATTTATTTGACACAGAAAGAGAGAGAGAGAGAGATTACAAGCAGGCAGAGAGGCAGGCAGAGAGAGGAGGAAGCAGGCTCCCCGCTGAGCAGAGAGCCCGATGTGGGGCTCGATCCCAGGACCCTGAGATCGTGACCCGAGCTGATGGCAGAGGCTTTAACCCACTGAGCCACCCAGGCGCCCCTTCTCTGTTTTCTTCTGAAAGAATTAGTTTTCACTTTTATGTTTATGTCTGTGATCCATCTCCAATTCATTATTATGTAGGGTGGAAGGCAAGGATTAAGGATCTTCCTTCCTCCTAACCCCATAAGGCTGTTTGGTTTAGCTCCATTTGTTGAAAATATTCTGTGTCTCCATTTAATTCATTTGGAGTCTCTTTTTAAAATTAACTGATTGTCGGGTTCCCTGGGTGGCTCAGTCGGTTAAGCATCCAACTCTTGGTTTCCCCTAAGGTCATGATCTCAGGGTTGTGAGATTGAGCCCTGTGTGGGGTTCTGCGCTTAGCACTGAATCTGCTTGAGATTCTTTCCCTCTCTCACCCTCTTTACCCATCCCTTTGCTCCTGCACACTCGCTCTCCCGCTCACTCTAAAATAAGGTCTTTAAAATTAACTGACAACGTGGATCTACTTTTGGGCTCTCTGATCTATTCATTTGTCTTTGCACCAATAACACACTATCTTGATTACTATAGTTTTTTTCTTTTAAGATTTCATTTACTTGTTTGAGAGAGGGAGAGATAGAGCATGAGCAGGGTGAAGGCAGGGAGAGAGAGAAATGCAGACTCCCCACTGAGCAGGAAGTCCAACCAGTGCTCCATCCCAGGATGCTGGAATCATGACCTGAGCCAAAAGCAGATGTTTAATTGACTAAGCCACCCAGGCGCCCCTTGATTACTATACTTTTATACTGAAATTTGAAATCAGGTAATCAAAGTTCTCCAACTTTGTTGTCAAGATTATTATGGCTATCCTAGGTTCTTTAATCTCCATATAAATTTTGAAATCAGCTGATAATTTCTAAAACAAAAAATTATATGATTTTGATTTGGATTGTTCAATTTGGAAACAAGACACATTACTGAGTCTTCTAATCCATAAACATGATGTATATCTCTCCATTTATTTTTGGTCATCTTTGATTTATCTCAGGAATGTTTTAGCATCTTCAGTGTTGACATCTGGAAACCCTTGTTGAACTAAAATTTTTATATTTTTTGATGCTATGGTAAGTGGAATTCTTCCATTTATTTTCAAATTACTCATTACTAGAATACAGAAATGCAGTTAATTTTTGTACTTTTGACGCTAACCTAAAACCTTGCTGAATTCATTCAGTTCTAGATTTTTTTTTAATTTGTGCAGAATCTTTTCAGTTTTCACATACATAGTCATGTCATTTGAAAATAGCAACAGTTTGAGTGTTTTTTTTCCCAATCTTCATGCTCTTTGTCTGTTGTTATTGCCTTATTGGTCTGGCTAGAACTTCCCTGTGAAATGTTAAGTAAATAGACATGGTGGAAACTGTGAATAGGTGTTGAATTTTGAAAATGCTTTTTCTCCATTTATCAAGGTGATCATATTTTTTTGTTTGTTTTAGTTCAGTATTATAGTAAATTACCTGTTTATTTCCAAATGTTAAGCTAACTTTACATCCCTGAAATAAACTTCACTTTGTTATAAAATGTTAATCTTTTATATATTACTATTTGGTATAGTAATATTGTGTTAGGGACTTGTATCTGTGCTTATGAAGGATCTAGGGTCTATAATTTCATTTTCTTATAATGTCTTTATCAGGTTTTGGTATTAGGGGTTACACTGGCCTCATGGAATAATTTAAGAAGTATTCCTCCCTCCCCTCTTTTTTGAAAGAGTTTATGTAAGGTTAGTATTATTTCTTTCAATATTTTGAATTCACCATTGAAGTCTTGTGGGCCTAGAATTTTTTATTTGTGGGAATATTTTTTAATAGGTACTACTTCTTATTGCTACTGCAACAGATTACCACAAACTTAATAGCTTAAAACAACACAAATTTATTGTCCCAAATTCCGTAGGTTAGAAGTCTGACACAAGTCTCACTGAAATAAAATTAAGGTGTGAAAGCAGGACCATATTTGTCTTTTGAGGCTTACAGAATTTTTTTTTTTGTATAGTTGACACACAGTGGTACATTAGTTTTAGGTGTACAACTTAGTGATTTGACAGGTTTATGCATTATGCTGTGTTCACAAGTGTAGCTACCATCTGTCCCATTACATCATATTCCTTACACTGTGACTTTCATTCCTGTAACTTATTCATTCCATACTTGGAAGCCTGTTTCTCCCCCTCCCCTTCACCCATTTTGCCCAAACCTCCCACCCCCTTCCCTTCTGGCATCCATCAGTTGTCCGTATTTATTGGCCTGATTGTGCTATTTGTTTATTCCTTTTTCTTTAGTAGATTTCACTTATGGAGTAGAATCATATGGTATTTTTCTTTCTCAGTCTGACTTAGTTCACTTAGCATAATACTCTCTAGATCCATCCATGTTGTCTCAAATGGCACTATCTCTTTTTTATGGCTGCATAATATTCCATTTGTGTGTGTGTATGTACATACCACATTGTCCTTATTTTCTTTTTCATTTTTTAGTTTAAATTAAATATATAATGTATTATTGGTTTCTGAGGTAGAGGTCAGTGATTCATCAGAGGTCAGTGATAAATCATTGATTCATCAGTGATTCATACTCAGTGCTCATTATATCACATGCCCTCCTTAATGTTCATCAGCAGTTACCCCATCCCCCCACCTCCCTCCCCTCCAGCAACCCTCAGTTTGTTTCCTAGGATTAAGAGTCTCTTATGGTTTGTCTCCCTTTATGATTTCATCTTGTTCTACTTTTTCCTCTCTTCCCCTATGATCCTCTGTTTTGTTTCTTAAATTCCATATGTAAGTGAGATCATATGAGAATTGTCTTCCTCTGATTAACTTATTTTGCTTAGCATAATACTCTCTAGTTATATCCAGTTCATTACACATGGCAAGATTTCACTTCTTCTGTCCATCCATCTATTCGTGGACACTTAGGTTGCTTCCATTTCTTGGCTATTGTAAATAATGTTGCAATAAACATGTGCATATATCTTTTAAATTAGTGTTTTTGTTTTCTTTGGGTAAATACCTGGTAGTGGAATTATTGAATCATATGGTATTTTTAATTTTAAGGGGAAACTCCATACTGTTTTCCACAGTGGATACACCAATTTACATTCCCACCAACAATGTGCAAGAGTTTCTTTTTCTCCACATCCTTGCCAAAACCTGTTATTTCTTGTCTTTATTTTAGCCATTCTAACTGGTAATCTCTCATTGTGGTTTTTTGTTTGTTTCAAATTTTTATTTAACTTCTAGTTAACATATACTATAATACAGGTTTCAGGAGTGGAATTTGGTGATTCATCACTTACATATAAAGCCCAATGCTCATCACAAGTGCCTCCTTCATCACCCACTTAGCCCATCCCCCCACCTGACTTCCCTCCCACATCCCTCAGTG
>LNAC01000194.1:3273586-3345784 GCA_002007465.1 Ailurus styani | reverse complement strand
CATCACCCACTTAGCCCATCCTCCCACCTGACTTCCCTCCCACATCCCTCAGTGTATTCTCTATAGTTAAGAGTCAGTTTTATGGTTTGTCTTCCTCCCCCTCTATTTTTTTCTTTCCCCTATGTTCACCTGCATTGTTTCTTAAATTCCACATACGAGTGAAATCATGTGGTATGTGTTTTTTTCTGACTGACTTGTTTTGCATAGCATACTACCCTCTAGCTTCATCCACGTCATTGCCAATAGCAAGATTTCATTCATTTCTATGGCTGACTAATATTCCACTGTATACGGAGACGTATCTTTATCTATTCATCAGTAGATGAACATTTGGGCTCTTTCTGTAATTTGGCTATTGTGGATAATGCTGCCATAAACACTGGGATGCATGTGCCCCTTGGAATCAGTATTTTTGTATCCTTTGGGTAAATCCCTAGTAGTGTAATTGCTGAGTCATAGGGTAGTTCTGTTGTTAACTTTTTGAGGAAGCTCCATACTGTTTTCCAGAGTGGCTGCACCAGTTTGCATTCCCTCCAACAGTGTAAGAGGTCTCCCCTTTCTCCACAGCCTCACCAACATCTGCTG
The DNA here is from genome assembly GCA_002007465.1 of Ailurus styani. Taxonomy (NCBI): domain Eukaryota; kingdom Metazoa; phylum Chordata; class Mammalia; order Carnivora; family Ailuridae; genus Ailurus; species Ailurus styani. Next base: position 3,345,199 of record LNAC01000194.1, on the reverse strand, counting down.
TTTCCTGTGTTGTTAATTTTATCCATCCTGACAGGTGTGAGGTGACATCTCATTGTAGTTTTGATTTGCATTTCCCTGGTGATGAGTGATGTGGAGCATCTTTCCATGTGTCTGTTAGCCATCTGTATGTCTTCTTTGGAAAAATGACTATTCATGTCTTCTGCCCATTTCTTAACTGGATTATTTGGTTTTGAAGGGTGTTGAGTTTGCTAATTTCTTTATAGATTTTGGATACCAATCCTTTCTCAGACAGGTCATCTGCAAATATCTTCTCTCACTCCAAAGGTTGCCTTTTAGTGTTGTTAATTGTTTCCTTCACTGCGCGGAAGCGTTTTACCTTGATAAAGTTCCAGTAGTTCATTTTTGGTTTTGTTTCCCTTGCCTCCAGGGATGTATCTAGTAAGAAGTTGCTATGGCCAATGTCAAACAGTTTCTGCCTGCATTCTTTATGATTTTGATGGTTTCCTGTCTCATATTTAGGTCTCTCATCCATTTTGAATTTATTTTTGTGTGTGGCGTAAGACAGTGGTCCAGTTTCATCCTTCTGCATGTAGCTGTCCAGGTTTCCCAACACCATTTGTTGAAGAGACTGTCTTTTTTTCCATTAGATATTCTTTCTTGCTTTGTCAAGGATGAGTTGACCGTACAGTTGTGGGTCCATTTCTGAGTTTTCTAGTGTGTTCCATTGATCTGTGTGTCTGTTTTTGTGCCAGTACCATACTGTCTTGATGACTACAGCTTTGTAATAGAGCTTGAAATCCAGAATTGTGATGCCTCCAGCCCTGCTTTTCTTTTTCAAGGTTGCTTTGGCTATTTGGCGTCTATCGTGGTTCCATACAAATTTTAAGATTGTTCTAGTTCTGTGAAAAATGCTGGTGGTATTTTGATAGCGATTGCATTAAATGTGGAGATTGCTTTGGGTTATATAGACATTTTAACAATGTCCTTTTAATCCATGAGCATGGAATATCTTTCCATTTCTTTGTGCCATCTTCAATTCCTTTCATAAGTATCCTATAGTTTTCAGAGTACAGATATTTTACCTCTTTGGCTAGGTTTATTCCTAGGTATCTTATCGTTTGGTGGTGCAGTTGTAAATGGGATTCACTCCTTGATTTCTCCTTCTGTTGCTTCATTTCTGGTGTATAGAGATGCAACAGATTTCTGTACATTTTGTATCCTGCAACTTTACTGAATTTGTGTATCAGTTCTAATAATATTTTGGTGGTGGGCGCCTGGGTGGCTCAATGGGTTAAAGCCNGGGCGCCTGGGTGGCTCAGTGGGTTAATGCCTCTGCTTTCGGCTCAGGTCATGATCTCAGGGTCCTGGGATCGAGGCCCGCATCGGGCTCCCTGCTCGGCGGGGAGCCTGCTTCCCCCTCTCTCTCTGCCTGCCTCTCTGCCTCCTTGTGATCTCTCTCCCTCTGTGAAATAAATAAATAAATAATCTTTAAAAATAAAATAATATTTTGGTGGAGTCTTTTGGATTTTCTAGGTAGAATATCATGTCATCTGTGAGTAGTGAAAGTTTGACTTCTTCCTTGCCAATTTGGATGCCTTTTCTTTTGTTGTCTGATTGCTGAGGCTAGGACTTCCAGTACTAAGTTGAGTAACAATGGTAAGAGTGGACATCCCTGTCTTTTTCCTGACCGTAGAGGAAAAACTCTCAGTTTTTCCCCATTGAGGATGACACTAGCGATGGGTCTTTCGTATATGGCCTTTGTGATATTGAGGTATGTTCCCTCTATCCCTACTTTGTTGAGGACTTTTATCAAGAATGGATGCTATACTTGGTCAAATGCTTTTTCTGGATCTATTGAGGGTCGTATGGTTCTTATCCTTTTATTAATATGGTATATTACATTGATTGATTTGCAGATATTGAACCATCCTCACAGCCCAGGGATAAATCTCACTTGATCATGGTGAATGATCAGTGTTTTGTTGGATTTGACTTGCTAGTATTTCGCTGAGAATTTTTGCATCCATGTTCATCAGAGATATTGGTTTGTAATTCTCTTTTTTAGTGGGGTCTTTGTCTGGTTTTAGAATCAAGGTAATGCTGGGCCTCAGAATGAGTTTGGAAAATTTCCTTCCATTTCTATTTTTTGGAACAGTTTCAGAAGAATCAGTATTAACTCTTCTTTAAATGTTTGGTAGAATTCTCCTGGGAAGCCATCTGTCCCTGGACTTTTGTTTGTGGGGAGATCTTTGATTACTGATTCAATTTCTTTGCTGGTAATGGGCCTGTTTAAATCTTCTATTTCTCCTATTTCAGTTTTGATGGTTTATATGTTTCTAGGAATTTATCCCTTTCTTCTAGATTGCCCAATTTGTTGGCATATAATTTTTCATACTCTAATATTCTTAATATTTTCATAATATTTTTGTGTTTCTGGGGTATTGGTTGTGATCTCTCCTATTTCATTCATGACTTTATTTATTTCGGTCTTTTTTCTTTTTGATACATCTGGCTAGAGGTTTATTCTTTCAAAGAACGAGCTTCTATTTTCATTGATCTGTCTTGTTTTTTTGTTATTGTTTCTATATCATTTATTGCTGCTCTAATCTTCATTATTTCCCTTTTTCTGGCTTTAGGCTTTATTTGATGTTCCTTTCCCAGCTCCTGAAGGTGTAAGTTTAGGTTGTATATTTGAGATTTTTCTTGCTTTGTGAGGTAGGCATGTATTGCTATGTAGTTCCTTCTTATGTCTGCTTCTGCTGCACCCCAAAAGTTTTGGAGTGTCTTGTTTTCATTTTCATTTGCTTCCATGTATTTTTTAATTTCTTCTTTGCCCATTCACTTTTAGTAGGATGTTCTTTAACCTCCATATATTTGTGGTCTTTCCAAATTTTTTCTTGTGGTTGACTTCAAGTTTCATAGTGTTGTGGTCTGAAAATATCTGTTAAGTCCATCCAGTCCAGTGTGTCATTCAAAACCATTGTTTGCTTATTGATTTTCTTCTTAGATGATAAGACCATTGCTGTAAGTGGGGTGTTAAGATTCTCTATTATTGTAACCAGTAAGTTTCTTTATGTTATTAATTGATTTATATATTTGGGTGCTCCCTGGTTGGGGACATAAATACTTTAAATTGTTAGATCTTCTTGTTGGATAGCCCCTTTATTATGATATTGTGCCCTTATCTCTTGTTACAGTCTTTGGTTTAAAATCCAATTTGTCTGATATAAGTATGGCCACTCCAGCTTTCTTTTGATGTCCATTAGCACGATAAATGGTTCTCCATCCCCTCAGTTTCAATCTGGAGGTGTCTTTAAGTCTAAAATGAGTTTTTTGTAGGCAACTCATAGATGGGTGTTCTTTTTTCTTTTTTTTTTTTTTAAAGATTTTATTTATTTATTTGACACAGAGAGATATTACAAGTAGGCAGAGAGGCAGGCAGAGAGAGAGGAGGAAGCAGGCTCCCTGCGGAGCAGAGAGCCGGATGCGGGCCTTGATCCCAGGACCCTGAGATCATGACCTGAGCCGAAGGCAGAGGCTTTGACCCACTGAGCCACCCAGGCGCCCATGTTTGTTTGTTTGTTTTCTTTAATCCATTCTGATACCCTATATCTTTTGATTATAACATTTAGTCCACTTACATTCAGAGTGATTCCTGATAATATCAATGTTTACAGAACATTACATTCAACATCTGTAGAATACACCTTCTATAGCTGGTACATTCTACCCATTCTATCATGTACTTGGTGTGATTCTGATTGGGATTGCACTGAATGTGTACATCAATTTGAGAGGAACTGACATCTTGACAATCTTTATTATTCCTATTAATAAATATAGAATATGTCTCCAATCTATTTCTTCTTTGGTTTTGTTCATTAGAGTTTTATAGTTTCCTCATTTAGATCTTGTACATATTTTGTGAGATTTATACCTAAGTACTCCATTTGTGCTAATGTAAATGGTATTGTGTTTTTAATTTCAAATTCCACTTGTTAATTGCTGGTAAGAAAGTAATTGACTTTTACATATTAACCTTGTATCCTGCAAGTTTACCATAATCACTTATTAACTCCAGGGTGTTTTTTAGTTTGATTCTTTTGGATTTTCCTCATAAACAATAATGTTATCTGAACAAAGACAGTTTTATTTCTTTCTTAATGCATTAGCTGGAACTTCAGTACACTGTTGAAAGGGGTGGTGAGGGGGACAGCTTTGTCATATACATGATCTTAGTGGGAAAACTTTGGTTTCCTACCATTAAGCATGTTAGCTGTAGGTTTTTTGTAGATATTCCTTATCCAGTTGAGGAAGTTCCCCTCTATTCCTAGTTTACTGAGAATTTGTACCGTGAATGGTTGTTGGATTTTGTCAAATGCTTTTTCTGCATCTGTTGATAAGATCATGTGATTTTTCTTCTTTAGCCTGATGATATAATGGATTATGTTAAAACTGAAAGGGAAAAAAAAGGAAAAATTATTAAGATATGACTGACATATAGCACTGTATAAGTTTAAGGTATACAGCATAATGATTTAACTTCTTTAATTGATTTTCAAATGTTGAATCAGCTTTGATTCCTGCGATAAATATGTTTGATTTGCTCATTTTTTAACCACTTTTATAAACATCTTATTTATTTGAATAAGCTTGACATGTAACATTGTGTACGTTTAAGGTGATACATTTATTTATATATATTGTAATATAATTTTCACTGAAGCAATATTTATCACATTATATAATTATAGTATAATATTATTGTTTATATTCATTACACTGTGCATTAGATCTCTATGGCTTATTTACTACTCATTTCAATTTTGTGCCTTTAAACACCATCAGTCTTATTCACTCCATCCCCTGATAATCGCCATTTTAGTATTTGTTTTATTTTGGTGTTTTTTTTTTTACAGGTTTGACTTTTTTATATTTATAGTTTCTTCATTTGTATATCACATATAAGTGATATCATACAATAGTTGTCTTTCTCTGACTTATCTCGCTTAACATAATGTTCTCAAGGTCCATCCATGCTGCTGCAGGGGGCAGGTTACTCTTCTTTCTCATGGCTGAATAATATTTCATTGTGTTTATGTACTACATCATTTTCATTCATCTGTTGATGGGCATTTGGATTGTTTTCATATCCTGGCTATTGTGAATAATGCTACGGTAAACATGGAAATGTGTATATCTTGTTGAAATTCTGTTTTCATTTCCTGTGGGGATTACTGGATCATATGGTAGATCTATTTTTAAATTTGGGGGGAACCTTCATATTGTTTTCCATAGTGATTGGACCAACTGACATTCCCACCATCAATATGAGGATTTCCTTTTCACCACATCCTTGCCAGCACCTGTTGCCTCTTTGTCTTCTTGATAGCCATTCCAACAGGTGTGAGGTGACATCTCATTAGGGTTTTGATTTGCATTTCCCTGATGATTAGTGGTGTTGAGCATCTTTTCATGTGCCTATTAACCATTCTGGTGTTCTTTTGGGGAAAAAAACGTCTATTTAGGTCTCCCTATTTTTTAAACAGATTGCTTTTTGTTAAGTTGTATAAGTTCTTTGTATATTTTGGATATTAACCCTTTATCCAATATATCGTTTGCAAAAATGTTCTCCCATTCTGTAGGTTGCCTTTTCATTTTATTAATTGTATCTTCTGCTGTGCAGAGGCTTTTGCATTTGTAATAATCCCATTTGTTGATTTTTGCTTTTGTTGCTTGTGTTTTTGGTGCATGTCCAAAAAATCATTGGCAAGGCCAATATAGATGAGCTGCTTCCTTACATTTTTCTTCTAGGAGTTTTATGGTATCAGGTCTATGTTTAAGTCTTTGATTGATTTCAAGTTAATTTTTATGAGTGGTATGAGACAGTGGTTCAATTACATTGTTCTTCATGTGTTCTCCAGTTTTCCCAGCACCCTTTTTTGAAGAGACTGTAATTTTCCCACTGGGTGTTCTTGGTTTCCTTGTTGAATATTAGTTTACATGCTGGGATTTAATTCTCAGTTCTCTATTCTGTTCCATTGATCAATGTGTCTATTACTGTGCCAGTACCGTACTGTTTTTATTAGTATGGCTTTGTAGTACGGTTTGAAATCTGTAGGTACAGTACCTCAGACTTCGTTCATTTTTCTCAGGATTGCTTCGGCTATTTGAGGTCTTTTATGGTTCCACACAAATTTAGGATTATTTCTTTTATATCTGTGAAGAATGCCTTTGGTATTTTAGTGGGGATTGCATTGAATCTGTGGATGACTTTGGGTAGAATAGACATTTTAACAGTTCTGATCCACGCACACAGAAACAAATTTGTTTGTATCTTATTCCATTTCTTTCAGCAAAGTCTTGTAGTTTTCATTGTACAGATTTTTTACTTCCTCGGTTAAATTTATTCCTAAATATTTTATTGTTTTTGATGCTACTGTGAATAAAATTGTTTTCTTTATTTTTTTCAGGTGTTTCATCATTAGTTCAAAGGACTGCAACTGATTTCTGTATGTTGATTTTGTATCCTGCCACTTCACTAAAATAATTAATTCCAACAGTTTTTGGACTAACTTTTGGGGATTTTCTATATATATAAGATCGTATCAGTAAATAGTGACAATTTTACTGCTTTTTCATTTGGGTGTCTTTTATTTCTTTGTCTTGCCTAATTGCTCTACCTAGTACTTCAGTACTACATTGAAAAGAGTGGTGCAAGTGGGCATCCTTGTCTTGTTCCTGATCTTAGAGGAAACACTTTTGATTTTTCTCCATTGAGTATATGTTAGCAGTAGGTTTGTTATATATAATATTTATTATGATGAGGTAAGTTCTTTCTGTACCCAATCTGCTATGAGTTTTCAATCATGAAAGGTTATATTTTTTTGTCAAATGCTTTTTCTGTACCTATTGAAATGATCATGTGATTTTTATCTTTCATTTTATATATGTGATACATTTTACTTATTGATTTGCATATCTTGGACCATCCTTGCATCCCTGGGTTAAAGCCCACTCAGACATGGTATATAATCCTTTTAATGTGTTCTTCAATTTGGTTTGCTAATATTTGGTGAGAATTTTTGCCTCTATATTCATCAGGAATATTGGTCTGAACTTTCTTCGTGGCATCTTCATCTGGTTTTGGTATCAATATAATGCTGGCTTCATAGAATGAGTTCGGAAGTGTTCTCTCCTTGATATTTTGGAAAAGTTCAAGGATCATGGGTGTTATTTCTTTAAATGTTTGTAGAATTCTGTAGTGAAGCCATCTGGTCCTGGAGTTTTCTGATTATAGATCCAATCTCTTTACTATTGGCCTGTTTGGTTTTTTTATTTCTTCCTGATTCAGTCTTGGTAGGTTGTATATTTGCAGAACTATATCAATTTCTTTGACATTATGTAATTTGCTGGCATATAATTTGGCTGTTCATGGTAATCTCTTATGATCCTTTGTATTTTTGTAGCACCAGTTGTATTGTCTGCTCTTTCATTTCTAATTTTGAATCTTTTCTCTCTTTCTTAGTGTAGCTAAAGATTTGTCAATTATCTATCTTTTCAAAGTACCAAGCTCTTAGTTGTACAGATCCTTTTCATTGTTTTTCTAGTCTCTATTTCATTTATTTCTGCTCTGATCTTTATTATTTCCTTCCTTCTGTTAACTTTGAACTTAATTTGTTCCTTTTATAGTTCCTTGAGGTGTAAAGTTATATTAAGATCTAATTTTTTAATATGTGTTTATTGCTCTGAAATTTTGGAATTATTTTTTTTAAGATTTTATTTATTTCACAGAGAGAGAGAGAGAGATTACAAGTAGGCAGAGAGGCAGGCAGAGAGAGAGAGGAGGAAGCAGCTCCCTGCTGAGCAGAGAGCCCAATACGGGGCTTGATTCCAGGACTCTGAGATCATGACCCAAGCTGAAGGCAGAGGCTTTAACCCACTGAGCCACCCAGGCACCCCAGAAATTTTAGAATTATTACTGCACTCCATATTTGATATGTTTTATTTCTATTTTCATATGTTTAATTTCCATTTTCATATGTTTAGATATAGTTTTTTTTACTTCTTTTCTTTTCTTTTTTAGTAGGCTCCATATCCAGTGTGGGGCTTGAACTAACTACTCTGAGATCAAGAGTCACACGTTCCACCCACTGAGCCAGCAAGGTGCCTCTTACTTCCCTTTTGATTTCTTCTTTGACTCATTGGCTATTTAAAAGTGTGTTGTTTAGTTTGTACATATTTGTAGATCTCACTTTTCTTAATTTCTAGTTTTATAGCATTGTGCTCAGAAAAGATAGTTATTATGGTTTCAACCTTCTTAAATTTGTTAAGAAATGTTTGTGTCCTATCTATCCTGGAGAATATTCCATGCGCACTTGAGAAGAATGTGCATTCTGCTCTTGGGTGTAATGTTATGTATATATTTGTTAAGTCCAGTTGTTTTAATGTGTGGTTCAATTCTAACATTTCCTTGTTGATTTTATCTGCTTAATCTATCCATTGCTGATAGTGGGGTATTAAAGCCCCCTACCATTATTGTAACATTGTTTATTTCTCTCCTAAGATCTGTTAGTATTTGTTCGATATATTTTGGTGCTTGCGTATTGGGAATGTGTATATTTATGATTGTTATATCTTCTTTATATATACTGACTGACCCTTTTATCATTATCTAATGACTTTGTTTTTTATTACCCTTTTTGCTGGAAGCCTATTTTGTCAAGTATAAGTAAAATTATGCCCACCTTCTTTTGGTCTCCATTTGCTTAGAATATTATCTTTTATCCTTTCATTTTGAGCCTATGTGTGGTTTTAGAGATAAATTGAGTCTCCATTAGAAACATATAGTTGAGTCTTTTTTTTTTTAATCTGTCCAGCCACTCTGTTTTGATTGGTGAGTTCAGTCCATTTACATTTAGAGAGATTACTGATTGATAGGGATTTCCTACTGCCATTTTATCTTTTGCCTTTTGGTTATTTTATTTCTCCATTGTTTTGCCCCTTTGTTTCTACCTTTGTTAGGTTTGTGGCTTTTTATGGTAATTTGCTCAGACCCCCTTTTTTTGTTTTGTGTTTCTGCTCTAGAATTTTGCTTTATGGTTATCATAAGATTTACATAAAACTTACCATAGATACAATAGCCCTTTTTTGGCTGATAGCAATTTATCTTCATTTGCCTTTTTCCTTTAACTCTTTCCCTTTTATTTTTGGTGCCACAAATTATCTCTTTTATGCTGTGATTTTATTCCCAAGTTATAGTAATGATATTTTAAATGTTCTTTTCCTTTTACCTTTGTGTTATAATTGTTTAATGTACTATTCTAAAAAAGGACTGTGGCTTTCTGTCACCTTAATCAGCATTTTGTGTACTTTCATCATTTCACCTCGAAGAGCTCCCTTCAACATTTCTTTAAGACAGGTCTAGTCATTGTGAGCCCTCTTAGCTTTTGTTTATCTGGGAAAGCCTTTATTTATCCTTCAGCTATGAAAGATAACTTGCCAAGTAGAGTCTTCTTGGCTGGAAATTTTTATTTTTTGGTACTTTGAATATATCATTCTACTCTCACCTGGCCTGTAGAGTTTCTGCTGAGAAATCTGTTGATAGCCCAGCGAGTTCCATTGTAAGTTACTGTCTTTATTCCCCTGCCTGCTTTTAAAATTCTTTATCATGGACTTTTGACAGTTTTAACTTAATGTGTCTTAGAGGTCTTTTTGTGTTGAGATAAGTTGTCCTATTAGCTTCATGGGCTTGCATATGCACTTCCATCCCTAGGTTTGAAAAGTTCTCAGGTATTATTTCTTTAAATATGCTCTCTTCTCCTGTTTCCCTCTTTTCTCCTAATAGCGTACCAGTAATCTTGTGTTGGCTCTTCTAATGGAATTTGAAAGTTTTCCTAGGGTTTCTTCATTTAAAAAAAAAAAATTCTTTCTCCTCTTCCACCCAAAACATTTCTATATTCCTATCCTTGAGCTCACTTATTCTCTTGTCCAATGGATCTACTCTATTTCCAATACTTTCTAATGCATTCTTCATCTCATGTATTGAGTTCTTTAGCTCCAGGATTTGATTTTTGTTTATAGAATTTCAGTCTCTTTGGCAAAGTATTCCTGTTTATTAATTTTATTCCTAAGATCATTGTACTACCCCCTGAATTTTCTTGTATGTTCTGAATTTCTTGGTAACAGCTATTTTGACTTCTTTATCAGATCACAGTATTCCATGTCTTTGGATTCACTTGCTGAAAAATTGTCATTTTCTTTTTATGATTCTATAGTTCTGTGATTTTTTTCATGGTGTTTGATGAAAAGTGCCTCTATTGCCACATCTGAAGTAGCACAAACACCATTCATATTTAGGTAAGTCTTTGTTTACTTTGATTATAACAGCTCAATAGGTCTTCAGTTAGGAGCCTTCCTTTTGTTTTCCAGAAGGTGGCATGATAGCACAAGTTTTCAGTTTCTTTTACCAGCGCTGACTCATTGCTAAGGTTGGGAGAAGAAAAAGAAGGAAAGAAAAGAAAGAGAGAAAGGAAGGGAGGGAGGGAAAAAAGAAAAGGAAGGGTAGGAGGGAGGGAAGAAAGAAAAAAAAAAGAAAAGGGGGAGGAAGGAAAGAAAGAAGAGAAAGGAAAGAGAAAGTATGGAAGGAATGAAGGGAAGGAGGGATGCATTGAAAGAGAGAAAAGAGAAGAAGGGAGGGAGGGATTGAAGGAGAAGGATAGAGAAAGAAAAAGAAAGAAGGAAGGAAGGAAAGAAAAAGAAAAGAGAAGGGAAGGAAGGGAGGGAGGGATTGAAAGAGAAAGAAAGAGGGAAAGGGAAAGAAAAGAAAAAGAGAAAGAAAAAAGAGGAAAGGAAAGAAAGAAAGGAAGAAAGAAAAAAGAGAGAAAGAAAGAAAAGAAAGGAAAGAAGGAAGGAAAGAAAGAGAAAGGAAGGGATTGAAAGAGAAAAAGAAAAGAGAGAAAGAAAAGAGGAAGGAAGGAAAGAAAGAAAAAGGAAGGGATTGAAAGAGAAAGAAAAAGAAAGAAAAGAAAAAAAGGGAGGGGGAGGGTGGGAGGGAGGGAAGGAAAGAAAAAAGAGAAAAGAAAATAGAAAAAAAAGGGGGTGGCAACAGAGTCAGGGAGGGTAGGAGGTGTATGTTTGATGTTTGGGACTTTGGATGTGCCCACAGCCCCACAGGGGGACCCTTCAGTAGTAGCCATTCTCAAAGTTTCACTGTCAGTCTTCTTGCCATAATCCAAAGGCAGGCAGCAGGAAATGCATTCCTTCAGTTCTTTTTGCCTTCTTCCTTTTCCCCACCCCTCCCCCAGTCGCTGTAATCTCTCCTCAGAGCAGCAAGTTTCTCTAGCTGCAGCATGTTTGACCAGGTAGACCCCCCCTCACCATTTTCACCCTCCACATCCACTGCCAGAAAGGTCATGCTGGCCTGCTACTGCCTACCACTCCCTATATTCTCAGCCTCCTCTACGGTGCACAGGTTCATGGATCTCTTAGGTGTGTGTGTGTCCCTTTTTTGTATGCAGAGGCCCTTTTGGGGGGATTATGGATGTGTGATTAGTTGTAAATTGAAGGGGAAAGAAAAAAAAAAGACACATGCTGCTATGATGGTGACATCACTCCTCCTGATTGGCTAAAATTTTGATTTTTACATGAATGTTCATAACAAATATTCTGTAGTTTTTTGGGTTTTTTTTCCTTTGTCTTCGGTGTGTTATGTGGGTAATGCTAGGTTCATAGTATGAGTTAGGAAGTATTCCCTCCACTTCCATCCTCTGAAAGAGATTATAGAAAATTGGTATAATTTCTTCCTTAAATGTTTGTTAGAGTTCAGCCATCTGGGCCTATTGTTTTCTGTTTTAGAAGGTTATTGATTGATCCCATTTATTTAATGCATATAGGTCTATTCAACTATTTCTTGTATGAGTTTTGGCATATTGTGTCTTTCATGGAATTGGTCCATTCATAAAGTCTATCACATTTTTTGGGCATATAATTGTTGATATTTCTTTATTATCCTTTTAATGTTCTTGGGTCCTATAGTGATATCTCCTCTTTCATTTCTGATATTAGTAATTTGTGTACTCTTTTTTTCCCCTTTAGTTAGCCAGGCTAGAAGCTTACCAATTTCATTGACCTTTTCAAAGAATTGAATTTTGGCTTCATTGATTTTTTCTATTGACTTCCTGTTTTTAATTTCATTGATTTCTGCTCTAATTCTTATTATTTCTTTTCTTCTGCTTACTTTGGATTTAATTTGCTCTTCTTTTTCTAGTTCCTAAAGTGGAAACTTAGATTATTGATATTATTTTAATTTTTTAAAAAGATTTTTTCATGAGAGACTGATAGGGAGAAGCAGGCTTCCCACGGAGCAGGGAGCCTAATGAGGGACTTGATTCCAAGACCCCGACCTGAGCTGAAGGCAGACACTCAACGGACTGAGCCAACCAGGTACCCTAGATTATTGATTTTAGATATTTCTTTTCTAATATGCATTTGATGCTATAAATTTCCTTCTAAACTGCTTTTGCTGCATCTCACAAATTTTGATAAGTTCTTTTTCATTTAGCTCAAAATATTTTAAAATTTCTCTTGAGATTTTTTTTTAAGATTTTATTTATTTGACAGAGAACACAGTAGGCAGAGCCACAGGCAGGGGGAGAGGGAGAAGCAGGCTTTCCACTGAGCAGGGAGCCCAAGATGGGACTTGATCCCAGGACCCCGGGGTCATGACCTGAGCTGAAGGCAGCTGCTTAACCGAATGAGCCACCCAGGAGCCCTCTCTTGAGATTTCTTAACCCATGTGTTATTTAGAAGTTTTGTTTAATTTCTATGTGTTTTAGGATTTTCCAGTTATCTTTCTGTTAATGATTTCTAGTTTTAACAATGTGTCAAGGTGTATATTAGGGCCCAGAATGTGGTCTATCTTGGTGAATGTTCCATGTGAGGTTGAGAAGAATTTGTATTCTGCTATTGTTGGACAAAGCACTCCACATATGTTCAACTATTTTAAGTTGATTGATGGTATAGTTTAATTCAATTATATCCTTACTGGTTTTTCAGCCTGCTGGGTCTATCCATTTGATAGATTGATCTGTTTCTTTTTACATCCATACTCTGTGGTTAGATTGTTATATCTTCTTGGAGAATTGCCCCCTTTGTCATGACGTAATGTCCTTTATCACTGATAACTTTCCTTGCTTTGAAGTCTGTTCCTTTTGAAAATAAGGTAGCTACTCATGTTTTCTTTTAATTAAGATGATATATTTTTCTCTATCCATTTGCTCTTATTCTGTATATAAGGTGGGTTTCTTGAACACAGCATATAGTTGGGTCTTGGTTTTTTATCCACTCAATCTCTTAATTGGTATATTATGACAAATGATATGCAGAGTGATTATTGATGGAGTTGTATTAATATCTGTCATATTACTTATGGTTTCCTATTTTTGTCTTCCATTCTTTCTCTGGTTTTGTGTTTTAATTGAATTCCATTTTCTCTCCTTCCTTACATATTGGTTGTATTTCTTTTACAATTCCATTTTCTCTCCTTCCTTACATATTGGTTGTATTTCTTTTACAAATTTTTTTTTAATGGGTGTCTTAGAATTTGCAATGCACATTTGCAGCTAATCCAAGTCAACTTTCAAATAGCACTTCACAGGTAGCGTGAGGACCTTAGAATAACACAAAAATCCTTTCTCCAGTCCCTTATGTCATTGCTGTCATTCATTGCACTTATGTGTGTTTATATATAGCATACATAATCAAAGACATTTTTGGAATTTTGAACAAACTGTTATCTGTTAGATCGAGTAAGAATAAAAAAGTTTTATTTTACCTTTACTTATTTCTTCTTCCTTGTTCTTCCTTACTTTATTTAGATTTGAGTTTCTGACTTGTATTATTTTCCTTCTCTCTAAAGAAAAAAATTTTAACACTTCTTGCAAGGCAGGTCTACTGGCAACAAATTCTATTAATTTGTGTTTGTCTGAAAAAGTTCTTCACTTTTGAAGGATAGTTTTGCAGAGTACAGAATTCTAGGTTGGTAAGATTTTCCTCTCAACACTAAACAGTTCATTTTCTGCTTGTTACATGGTTTCTGAGCAGTTGGGTGTAATCTTTGTTTCTCTGTAGGTAAGATGTTTTTCCATCTGGCTTCTTTCAGATTTTATCTTTGATTTCCTGTAATTTGAAAATGATATACCTATGTGTAGTTTTTTTGGCATTTATCTTCTTTGGTATTCTGAGTTTCCTGAATCTGTGATTTGTTGTCTGACATTAATTTGGGGGAAAATCTTAGTCTTATTGTTTCAAATTTCTTTTCTTCTTTTGGCATTCCAATTACACATATGTCGTACCTCTTGCAGTTGTCCCACAGTCCTAGATATTATTTTTGTCTTGTTTTGCTTTGCTTTTTAGTCTTTGTTCTCTTTGCTTTTGAGTTGTCTATTGATATATCCTCTGGCTCAGAGATTCTTTCCTCAGCTGTGTCCAGTCTAATAAGCTGACCAAAGGCATTCTCCATTTCTATTAGTGTTTTTTAACTCTAGATTTTGTTTTTCTTTCCTAGGATTTCTCTCTGCTTCCATTGCATACATTTTCTTGCATGCTATCTATCCATTAGAGCCCTTACCATATTGATTATAGTTTAAAATTCCCAGTCTGATAATTCTAATACCCCTGCCATGTCTGGTTCTGATGGATGCTCTCCTTCAACTTGTGTATTTTTTGCCTTTTAGTATGGCTTGTAGTTTTTTGATAGCTGGAAATGATATACTTGACAAAAGAAACTGCTGTAAATAGGCCTTTAGTAATTTGGTAGAGGGAGAAGTATTCTACAGTCCTATGAATATGTCTCAGTCTTTCAGTGAGCCTGTATCACAAGACTATCAACAAGTATTTCTCAGTAGTCCTCTCCCTGCTTAGGTGGGGCAGGATGGCTAGAGTGGGTTAGAGTTGGGTATGTCCCTTCCTCCATGACAGGTTCTGATTAACTGATTTCCTTTGAGGGCAAACCTTCTTAAAAACAGAGTACTCTGGCATATTTCAAAAAGTTGTTCCATCCACCCTCCTCCCAACACACACATATCAGCTGCTGGGAGCACGAAGGAGTTTTCCTCTTATGTTTACTGTGGGAATCTATCCAAGCTCCTGAAGGTAACTCTCACAATGTTTAGGGAGCCCCATTATGACTGGGTTCCTTGGAGTTTAATTCTCAGATTTATCCATGCTGAGCCTTAGCAATTTGCCAATCATAATTCAGGTTTTCTTACTCCAGCACTGGTTCCTATGTTAGTTTCTGCTCCTGCATTTTTGCTTTCAATCTGTTCAGCTTTTTACTTGTTGTGAGTATGCAGTGGTGACTTCTAAGCTCTTTAAATAAATGTGGAACCAGAAACAAACACTACAGTGCACTTGGAACACTCACCAAGAAAGATCAAATGCTGGGTTTTTATATATTCCCAAGGATTGAAATCATACAGAGGATGTTCCCTGACTATAAAAGAATTATAACAGGTAAAAAAAAAATTAAAAAGTCCCCCAAATATTTAAAAATCAATTAGTAATCACTGACAAGGCTTAATTTAAATTTAAAGCATAATTAGTATAAAAATTAATACTTACAATGCTAGTATGAAGGTTAAAAGACAAAAGTTGTCAATTTTTGTAACTTTTTGTGTATCCCTTTTTACATCAAAAAGAGAACATGGCAGGAAGAGAGTAAAAATGTAGAGCTTTAAGAATGCATTCAGAGGTGCCTGGGTGTCTTAGTTGGTTGTCTACCTTTGTCTCGGGTCATGATCTCAGGGTCCTGGGATAGAGCCCCACATTGGGCTCCCTGTTCTGCAGGGAGTCTACGTCCTCTGTGCCTCCCTCTGCTTGTACTCTCTCTCAAATAAAATCTTTTTAAAAATTACTTGAAGGTTGTATTCAAACTTGTTATATGTAAGCTTCACAGTAACCACAAAACAAAAACCTATAAAAGAGAAAGGAATCTAAGTATACCACATACACACAAAATCATCAAATCACAAATGAGTGCAAGAAAAGAACAACACACAAAATCATCAAATCACAAATGAGTGCAAGAAAAGAACAAAGTAACTACAAACAGCCAGAAAACAATTCACAAAATGACCGTAAGGACATATCTATATCAACAATTACTTTTAATGTAAATGGACTAAATTTTCTAGTCAAAAGACACAGTAGCTAAGTGGATTAAAAAAACAAGATCCATCTATGTAAAGCCCACAAGAAACTCACTTCAGATATAAGAACACACAGAGACTGAAAGTGAAGGGATAGAAACAGCTATTCCATGCAAATGGAAACCAAATGAAAGCCAGGGTAACTACACTGACTATATTAGACAAATAGACTTTAGGACAAAGACTAATAAACAAAAAAGTATTACATAATGATAAAGGGGCCAATCCAATATGAGGGTATAACATTTGTAAATATGCACCCAACATAGGCACACTCAAATATATAAAGCAAATATTAACAGATTTAAAGGGAGCAATTTACAGTAGTACAATAGGAGACTTTAGTATCCCACTTTCATTAATGGATAGATCTAGACANCACTCAAATATATAAAGCAAATATTAACAGATTTAAAGGGAGCAATTTACAGTAGTACAATAATAGGAGACTTTAGGATCCCACTTTCATTAATGGATAGATCTAGACAAAAAAAAAATGTGTAACTTAAGGCCAATGTTTCCTTATTGATTTTAAGTGCACATGGAACATTCTCCCGGATGGACCATGTTAGGCCACAAAACAGGTCTTAATAAATTTAAGAAGATTGAAGTCATATTGAGCAACTTTTTCAACAAAAATGGTATGAAACTAAAAACCAATTACAAAAAGATAACTAGGAAAATCACAAATATGTGGAGATTAGACAACATGTTACTGAACAACCAAAGGGTCAAAGAAATCAAGAAATCAAAAATACCTTGAGATGGATGGAAATGAAAATACAACATAACCAAACTTCAGAATGTAGCAAAACCAGCTGTAAGATGTAAATTCATAGTGATAATTAACAATGTTAAGAAACAAGAAGAATTTCAAACAAGCAACCCAACTTAACACCTCCAGTAGAAAAAGAAGAAAAAAATGAAGCACCGGGACACCTGGGTGGCTCAGTGGGTTAAGCCTCTGCCCTCAGCTCAGGTCATGATCCCAGGGTCCTGGGATCGAGTTCCGCATCGGGCTCCTTGCTCAGCAGGGAGCCTGCTTCTCCCTCTGCCTCTGCCTGTTTGTGTGCTCTCTCTCTCTCTCTCTCTCTCTCTGACAAATAAATAAAATTAANTCCTTGCTCAGCAGGGAGCCTGCTTCTCCCTCTGCCTCTGCCTGCCCCTCTGCCTGTTTGTGTGCTCTCTCTCTCTCTCTCTCTCTGACAAATAAATAAAATTAAAAAAAAAAATGAAGCACCAATTTAGTTGAAGAAAGGAAATACAGATCAGAGTAGAAATAAATGAAACAGACTGAAAAGACAGTAGAAAAGATAAAAGAGCGGCTTCTTCCTGGCTTCTCTTTGGTGTTTTTGTTCTTAGAGCTGCTGATAGCAAGATGTCTTCAGGAAAAATTGCCAAATTTTCAGGAAAAATGCCAAAATTGGGCATCCTGCCCCCAACTTCAAAGCCACGAGTGTTATGCCAGATGGCCAGTTCAAAGACCTCAGCCTGACTACAAAGGAAAATACATTGTGTTCTTCTTTTACCCTCTTGACTTCACCTTTGTGTTTCCCATGGAGATCATTGCTTTCAGTGACAGGGCAGAATTTAAGAAACTCAACTGTCAAGTGATTGGTGCTTCTGTAGATTCTCATTTCTGTCACCTGGCGTGGATCAACACACCCAAGAAACAAGGAGGACTAGGACCCATGAACATTCCCTTGGTATCAGACCCCAAGCGCACCACTGGTCAGGACTATGGAGTCTTAACGGCTGATGAAGGCATCTCATTCAGGGGCCTCTTTATCATTGATGATAAAGGTATCCTTAGGCAGATCACTGTAAATGACCTTCCTGTCGGCCGCTCTGTGGATGAGACACTGCGACTGGTTCAGGCCTTCCAGTTTACTGACAAGCATGGGGAAGTGTGCCCAGCTGGGCGGAAGCCTGGCAGTGATACCATCAAGCCTGATGTCCAGAAGAGCAAAGAATATTTCTCTAAGCAGAAGTGAGCCCCGGGCCATTTTAGGGCTGGGCTGCAGTGGGTGGCCATGAAAACAAAAATCTCTTTTGTACTATTGTCATACTTAAAACACAAGACTTTAGACTCTATGCAGATGTGGTATGGGACAGGATAGGCCTTTCCTGCAAGGGTTGGGGAGGCCAGCCTTTCTTCCTCTGGAGAGAATGGCCTGAGCTGTGTTATGGGGCAGGCCAACAGTTATGTACAGCAGTAGGGCATCACTTTTGATCTTTTGTTGTTTTTATTAAACTTGAACTGAGAAAAAAAAAAGGTCAAATATCAAAGAAAATAAGAACAGCTAGCTACTATGAAAAGATAAGACTGACAAACCTTTAGCCAGACTAACCAAAAAACAAACAAGAAAATAAAAAACCTTTAAAATCAGAAATGAAAGATATTACAGTTGATAACAAAAATAAAAAGATAAGATACTCTGAACAAGTAAGTATATGCCAACAAATTGGACAACCTAGAAGAAATGGATAAATTCCTTGAAACATACAACCTACCAAGACTGAATCAAGAAGAAATAGAAAATCTAAATAGACCATTTATGGGTAATGATATTGAATCAGTAATCAAATACATCCCAACAAACAAAAAGTCCAAGACCAGACGGCTTCACTGGTGAATTCTGCCAAACATTGAAAGAAGAAACAATACCAATCCCTCTCAGACTCTTCCAAAAAATAGAAGAGGAGAGAATACTCCCAAACTTTCTATGAGGCCAGCATTACCCTGATACAAAAACCAGACAAGGACACCACAGGAAAATAATTACAGGCCAATATCCTTGATGAAAATAGCTGCAAAAATCTTAACAAAATATTACCAAATTAAATTCAAGAATACATTAAGAGCATCACACACCATGATCAAGGAGAATTTATTCCACAAATGCAAAGATAGTTCAACATTTAGAAGTCAAACAACATGGGTGCCTGGGTGGCTCAGTGGGTTAAAGCCTCTGCCTTCAGCTCAGGTCATGATCTCAGGGTCCTGGGATCGAGGTCTCTGCTCAGCAGGGAGCCTGATTCCTCCTCTCTCTCTGCCTGGCCCTCTGCCTGATTGTGATCGATCTCTCTCTCTCTGCCAAATAAATAAAATCTTTTNCCTGATTCCTCCTCTCTCTCTGCCTGGCCCTCTGCCTGATTGTGATCGATCTCTCTCTCTCTCTCTGCCAAATAAATAAAATCTTTAAAAAAAAAAAGCTATAGTAATCAAAACAGTATGGTATTAATGGGACAGAATAGAGCACCCAAAAATAAACCCATGCATATATATGGTCAATTAGTTTACAACAAAGGAGCCAAGAACACATAATGGGAGAAGGACAGTCTCAAATCATGTCGGGAAAACTGAACCACTATCTTACACCATATACAAAATTAACTCAAGATGAGTAAAAGTCTTGAATGTAAAACCTGAAATCACTGTAAACCTCTTAGAAGGAAAAAAAACCAGTTAAGCTCCCTGACATCAGTTTTAGCATTGAATGTTTGGATTTGACCCCAAAACCAAAGGCAACAAAGCAAAAACAAACAATGGGACTACATCAAACTAAAAAGCTTCTACACAGCCAAGGAAATGAATAAAATGAAATCAACAAGATGAAAAGTTAACTTGCTGAATGGGAAGAAAATATTTGCAAATCAGATATATGACAAAGAGTTAATATCCAAAATATACAAGGAATTCCTACAACTCAATAGCAAATCAAACAATGAGATTTAAAAAGGGGCAGAGGATCTGAATAGACATTTTTCCAAAGACACACACATGGCCAACAGATACATAAAAAGATGCTCAATATCACTATCAGGGAACGCAAGTCAAAACCACAACGAGCTGTCACTTCACACCTGATAGAATGGCTACTATCTATTAAAAGACAAGAAATAACAATGTTAGGAAGGATGTGTAGGAAAGGGAACCTTTGTGCATTGTTGTTGAAAATATAAATTGGCGCAGCTACTGAGGGAAACAGTATTCAGCTTCCTCAAAAAATTAAAAATAGAGGGCGCCTGGGTGGCTCAGTGGGTTAAAGCCTCTGCTTTCGGCTCAGGTCATGATCTCAGCGTCCTGGGATCGAGGCCCGCATCGGGCTCTCTGCTCGTCAGGGAGCCTGCTTCCTCCTCTCTCTCTGCCTCTTTGCCTACTTGTAATCTCTCTCTCTGTGTCAAATAAATAAATAAAATCTTTAAAAAAAAATTAAAAATAGAACTACCATATGATTAGGCAAGTCCACCTCAGGGTATTTATCGGAAGAAAACAAAAACACTGACTTCTGGGGAAGATGGCTGAGGAGGAGGACCCTAAACTCACCCCGTCCCACAGATACAACTAGGTAACATTCCGGTCAGTGTAAATAACCCAGAAAACAGCTGGAAGACTGGCAAAGCAAACTCTTCCAGCTACAGATAGAGAAGAGGTTCCATGAAAGAGGGTAGGAAAGGCGGAGATGAGGCTGAGAGCTAACGGGACCTGTGGGGCCGTCCGAGGAGGGAGGGACGCTGCGGGCTGGGAAAGGGGAGCGAAGCAGACTGGTATCAGGAGGCCCACACAGGAAAGATGAACCCTCGTAACATTTGGGTTTGAAAGCCAGAGAGGCTCGATTTCATAAGTTCTTACAGTCAGCGGGACTTTTATAAAATCTGGAACTTTAAAAATCAGCGCNAAAGGCGGAGATGAGGCTGAGAGCTAACGGGACCTGTGGGGCCGTCCGAGGGAGGGAGGGACGCTGCGGGCTGGGAAAGGGGAGCGAAGCAGACTGGTATCAGGAGGCCCACACAGGAAAGATGAACCCTCGTAACATTTGGGTTTGAAAGCCAGAGAGGCTCGATTTCATAAGTTCTTATAGTCAGCGGGACTTTTATAAAATCTGGAACTTTAAAAATCAGCGCACTCGGCTCTGAGAGAGCGGGAAGGACACTGACTCCCTGCCCTTAAAGAGACAGCACAACAGCCTTGCAGAGATGCGGCACAGAAGCAGCAGTTTGAACCACGCCTGGAGCATACCAGAAGGGCTTTGTTTTTACTAATTTCAGATCACGCTCGAGAGGGGCAGGGTTCCTTGGGAGACTTCTCCAGAACAAAGGAGCTGGCCGGCGCCACTCCTCCCCACCTCCCTAGCCAGCATAAACACACAGCCACCTGCGGGGGCCAAGCAGTGGCCAACATTCCCTACCGAACTTGCTAGCCGTGTGCCTCTCCCACGCTCTGTGGTGGAAAGGCCTCTTCCAGACAGGCCTCCGCTCCAGATCTCCGCCCACAGCGGACCCACACAGAGCTTGCGAATGCGCAGCCGCACATCCCGCCCTGGACACTTCTGATCCGCCCCGGTAACCGGCTCTGGTCTGGAGCCCATCCACAGCAGTGCCGTAAGGCTGGCGGTGTGCAGGCAGTCCTGATGGAGCCAGTACCATTCCAACGTGCCTCTTGCTCCAGAGAGTGGGAAAGATAACCACACACAGCAATCAGACTGTGGCCCCAGCGGAGCACTGAGGGCCCACAGCTGGTCTGACTGCAGGCTCCGCCCACCAACAAAAGCTTCTCAAAGGACAAAACAGGGAAGTGCCTTGCAGTTCCCTGCTTCTTGCATCTCGGACAAATGCCTGGTCTGACTCAAGGGAAGCCCAAGGTGGCCCCAGACTGGCCCACTAACAACAGAAGAACCAAATCCTGCCCTCAACAGGCAAAGAGAGTCACTGCAGACAACCGAACCAAAGGAAAAAGTGGCTGAGCCACAACAAACTGGACAACCTAGAAGTGGATAAATTCCTACAAACATACAATCTTGCCAAACAGAACCAGAAAGAAATAGAAAATCTGAACAGTTTACAAGCAACGAACTTGAATTGGTAATAATTTTTTNATAATTAAAAAAAAATTCCAAAAAATAAAAGTCCAGAAGCACATGGATTCATAGGGGAGTTCTACCAGATGTTTAAAGAAGAGTTAATATCTAATCTCCTCACACTATTCCAAAAATAGAAGAGGAAGGAAAGCTTCAAATACCTTCTACTGGGCCAGCATTACCCTTATACCAAAACCAGACAAAGGTACCACAAAAAAGAACTACAGGCCAATATCCCTGAGAACATAAATGCAAAAATCAACAAAATATTAGCAAACTGAATCCAACAATATATTAAAAAGATCATTCACCATGATCAAGTAGCGCTTATTCTGGGGGTGCAAAGATGGTTCAATATTCACAAATCACCATATACCACATCAACAAAATGAAGGATAAGAATCATATGATCACCTCAATAGATACAGAAAAAGCATTTGACAAGATTCAACAGCCATTCATGATAAAAACCCTCACCAAAGTGGGGTCAGAGGGAACATACCTCAACATAATAAAGACCATAATAAGAAAAACCCACAGCTACCATCATATTCAATGGTAAAAAGCTGAGAGCTTTCCCTCCAAGGTCAGGAGCAAGACAAAGATGTGTCCACTCTTACCACTTTTATTCAACATGGTACTGAAAGTCCTAGCCACAGCAATTAGACAAGAAGTAATAAGAGACATCCATAAGAGACATACTGGTAAAGAAGAAGTTGAACTGTCGCTATTCAGACAACATAATACTACACACAGAAAATCCTAAAGACTCCCCCCAAAATCTACTAGAAATAATAAAAAATTCAGTAAGGTGACAGGATACAAAATTAATACCCAGAAATTGGTAGTGTTTCCATATACTTATAATGAAATAGCAGAAACAGATATTTTAAAAAATACCATTTACAATTGCACCAAAAAGATTAAAATATCTAAGAATAAATTTAATCAAAGAGGTGAAAGACCTGCACTCCAAAAACTATAAAACACTGATGAAAGAAATTAAATATGACACAAATAGAAAGATATTTCATGCTCATGGATTAAAAGGACATTGTTAAAATGTCTATATAACCCAAAGCAATCTCCACATTTAATGCAATCGCTATCAAAATACCACCAGCATTTTTCACAGAACTAGAACAATCTTAAAATTTGTATGGAACCACGATAGACGCCAAATAGCCAAAGCAACCTTGAAAAAGAAAAGCAGGGCTGGAGGCATCACAATTCTGGATTTCAAGCTCTATTACAAAGCTGTAGTCATCAAGACAGTATGGTACTGGCACAAAAACAGACACACAGATCAATGGAACACACTAGAAAACTCAGAAATGGACCCACAACTGTACGGTCAACTCATCCTCGACAAAGCAAGAAAGAATATCTAATGGAAAAAAAGACAGTCTCTTCAACAAATGGTGTTGGGAAACCTGGACAGCTACATGCAGAAGAATGAAACTGGACCACTGTCTTACGCCACACACAAAAATAAATTCAAAATGGATGAGAGACCTAAATATGAGACAGGAAACCATCAAAATCATAAAGAATGCAGGCAGAAACTGTTTGACATTGGCCATAGCAACTTCTTACTAGATACATCCCTGGAGGCAAGGGAAACAAAACCAAAAATGAACTACTGGAACTTTATCAAGGTAAAACGCTTCCGCGCAGTGAAGGAAACAATTAACAACACTAAAAGGCAACCTTTGGAGTGAGAGAAGATATTTGCAGATGACCTGTCTGAGAAAGGATTGGTATCCAAAATCTATAAAGAAATTAGCAAACTCAACACCCTTCAAAACCAAATAATCCAGTTAAGAAATGGGCAGAAGACATGAATAGTCATTTTTCCAAAGAAGACATACAGATGGCTAACAGACACATGGAAAGATGCTCCACATCACTCATCACCAGGGAAATGCAAATCAAAACTACAATGAGATGTCACCTCACACCTGTCAGGATGGATAAAATTAACAACACAGGAAACAGCAGATGTTGGTGAGGCTGTGGAGAAAGGGGAGACCTCTTACACTGTTGGAGGGAATGCAAACTGGTGCAGCCACTCTGGAAAACAGTATGGAGCTTCCTCAAAAAGTTAACAACAGAACTACCCTATGACTCAGCAATTACACTACTAGGGATTTACCCAAAGGATACAAAAATACTGATTCCAAGGGGCACATGCATCCCAGTGTTTATGGCAGCATTATCCACAATAGCCAAATTACAGAAAGAGCCCAAATGTTCATCTACTGATGAATAGATAAAGATACGTCTCCGTATACAGTGGAATATTAGTCAGCCATAGAAATGAATGAAATCTTGCTATTGGCAATGACGTGGATGAAGCTAGAGGGTAGTATGCTATGCAAAACAAGTCAGTCAGAAAAAAACACATACCACATGATTTCACTCGTATGTGGAATTTAAGAAACAATGCAGGTGAACATAGGGGAAAGAAAAAAATAGAGGGGGAGGAAGACAAACCATAAAACTGACTCTTAACTATAGAGAATACACTGAGGGATGTGGGAGGGAAGTCAGGTGGGAGGATGGGCTAAGTGGGTGATGGTGCATTAAGGAAGGCACTTGTGATGAGCATTGGGCTTTATATGTAAATGAAGAATCACCAAATTCCACTCCTGAAATAAATATTATACTAATATGTTAACTAGAAGTTAAATAAAAACTTGAAATATTAAAAAAAATGATTTTGTTGATTAACAGTGATTTTTAGTTCTGTATTTATACTAGTTTTTTGTTATTGTTTCGGTGGTTTTATTTATGTAATTTGTTTGCGGTTAATTCTATCAATTACTGAATGATGAATGATAATATCTCTAAGTGTAATTGTGGATTTGTATGTTTCTCCCTGTCAATTTTTGCTTCATACATTTTAAAGCTCTGTTATTAAGGACATATACATTCAGGATTGTTATGTTTTGGTGAATTGTTCCTTTTATCCTAATGAAATGTCCTTTTTTAACATTATTAGTTAGTGACATTAATATAGCCACACAACTTTTCTTATTCTCATACTTGACATGGTACATCTTTTTCTATCCTTTTAACCCATTTGTGTCTCTCTATTTAAAGCATGACTCTCATATAAAAGCACTTACTTGGATCTTGGTTTTTATCTACTCCAACAATATCTTTTAGTTAGATGGTTAGGCCATTGATGTTCACTGTAAATACTGATATGTTTGTCTTTAAACTTTCCATCTTGCTCTTTATTTTCTATTTATTCCAATTCTACTTTGGGCCTTCTTATTCCTTTCCTACCTGCATTTGGATTTGTTAGTTTTTAGCATTCAGTCTCCTCTTTTGGCTTTTGGTTATACCTCCATTTTCAGAGGTTACTCCTAGAATATAAATACATCATCCTTACTTTGAACCCATCTATCTTGATTTATTAAACCATTCCATCTATAATGTAAGAATTTTACAACAGTATAATTCCATTTACCCCTCTTCCAACCCTTTCTACTATTGTCATATGTACTTACTTTTACATTTTATAAAACCAACAAAACATTTTTGCTTTTGAACAATTTAAGAAATTTATATTTTAAGAATTCTTTTATTTTTATCCACATTTACCATTTCCAACAGTCTTCATTCTTTCCAGATTTGTACTTTCAAAAAGACTAACAAATGTCACTAGATTGTGATTTTTACATGGTTCCTTTTCTAATACTTTAAATTTCTTGTTAGTAAAAATGAACAATGACTTGTGGTGGCATAAGACAGATCATTGAGAATGAGAATAATAGAATGAATTGTCCTGGACAATGAACTGGCCTGGGCAAGATGCCCATATGCATAATGCAAAAAAAGTTTAATGTAAAAAAATTTACAGAATTTATGGCGTAAGTTGTGCTTTTACTATTCACTGCTTGAGAAGATACATACCTAGGAATAAAAAGACCCCCTGCACTAGCCAAGGTACACTGGAGTTACAACATGTGACAGAACTACCCTGCAAGTGCATTTTAAAATATGCATGCATTTTGTGGGGCGCCTGGCTGGCTCAGTTAGTACAGTATGAGACTCTTGATCTCAGGCTTGCGAGTTCAAGCCCTACATTGGGCACAGAACTTACTAAAATAAAATAAAATACATAAAATAAATATGTACATTTTGGATTGTCACACTGGGAAGGAAGGAATCTGCTAGTATTCATTTCCTGGGGTAAAACATGCAGGACTCAGATCCAGTGCAGAATCGTTCTGCCCAAAAGTGCTCACAGCATTCAGACAAGAAACATTAAAAAGATCTGGTTATACTTCGGGGCATCACTTATTTGACCTGGTGTTCTGAGAGAAGAGTAAGAAACATGTATGTCTAACCCTAACAGAATTCTTGATTTTCTTCCCATTTTTTATAAAGATTTTACTTATTTGACAGAGAGAGAGAGAGAGAGATCACAAGTAGGCAGAGAGGCAGGCAGAGAGAGAGGAGGAGCCAGGCTCCCTGCTGAGCAGAGAGCCTGATGCCAGGCTTGATCCCAGGACCCTGAGATCATGACCCGAGCCGAAGGCAGAGGCTTTAACCCACTGAGCCACCCAGGCGCCCCTTTTTCCCATTTCTAATCCAGTTTTCTCCTATCGCAGTAAATGACACCATCATCCACACAACTATTCCAATTAAAAATTGCTTCCCTTCTCTCCCCACATACAATCCATCATCACATTCCTTGATTCCACCTTTAAAGTATATCCCTACTCTGCCCACCTCTCTTCTACCATTGTCACCAGTTCAAACCAGCATCACATCTAGTCAGGATGCTAATTTCTTATCTACCTGGGAACCACTCTCCACACAGCAGAGTCTGTCCTCTTTTATTTTTACTTAAGTATGTTCTACACCAAACGTAGGGCTTGAACTCATGACCCTAAGGTCAAGAGTTGCACATTCTAGGGGAGCCAGCCAGGGCACCCCAGAGTCATCTTTTAAAAGCAAAATTCAAATATTTTGCTTCCTTATTTTAAAATCCCAAAAGGTATCCCAATGCACTTAGAAATTCAGACTAAAAAAAAAATGCAGACTCCTTGGCTTACAAAATCATAATCTATGATGCGGCTCCTGCCTGCCCCTCTGATTTCATTTCATGCCACTCTCTCTCTCTCACCCACTGAGCTGCTACCTCACTGCCTTCCCTTCTGTTCCTCAAACTTACCAAATCCATTCATGCCTCAGGGATTTTGCAGTCCTGTTCTCTCTGCATGGAATGTTCTCTGCTAGGTCTTCATGTGGCTGGGTCCTTTTCTTTTTGAGTTCCAGCTCTGCTGAACCAATTCAGAATGTCTGGAAATAGGACTAGGTGATTACATTAAAAATAAGTAAGCTAAAATAAAACTCAGATACACTGAATTTTGTGAACAAGTGAGCTAAACATTCTTTTCTTCATGTCTGCAAGCAAGTTACAGATTTGTTAATAAATCTGGAAATACAAAGCATCCGAGTATCCAATGCAAAATTTTTCTTATTTCCCTTAGAAAAATTTCTTTCACGTTCAGCGCATGTAGCGGTTATATGAGGCCATATTGCTGCAACAGACACCCAACAACAATAAAGAGGATTTAAGAGAAGAGGTATAACATTCTGTGATTACAGTGTGTGGAGACTTCCAGTGAGCAGCTAGCCCTGTCATTCAGGGACTTGCAATTTTTGTCCTGATGATCTGCCATCCTAGGGCATTGTCACTACCTGCATGGGTGGAGTTGAGTTGACATGCGTTCTAACTGACAGGAAGAAAATATGTGGAAAATAATGATGGTTAAGGCACTAATCCAGAACTAAGACACATCAAATCTGATTATTCTGTTGGTAAGAACTTAGTCATATAACTACCACCTAACTACAGGCAGAAACCAAACAATGTCCCAGACAGGTAACCATGTACCAGCTACAAGTAACTATGGAAGTAGAGAAAAACAGATTTTGAAGGACTTTGTCACAGCATTTGTGGAACTAGGTTTTATTTAACACTTCAGGCTACTCAGTTACATCCATTCCACCAGAGAATGAGCCAACAAATTGGAGACAGTCTGTTGCATGTGTCTCACATGAAGGCATTATGGAATCAGAGATTATTGATAGGGAAGGAACCCTTATTTGACAGACATAAAAACAGATTCAGTTGAAGCACACTTACCCTCAAGTTCACAATGATCAGTAGTGGAATCAAGGCCATATCTGTTTTTTCTGATACTTGCCAGAATGTAACCATGGAAAGACAACCATTCTCAACAGTTGCCACCTCTGCTAATATCCAGATGTACACATTAAATAACTTGTTATTTATATAACCACCTCTAAAGCTGCTTATGGGCAATAGTTGAAATCATCCCATGATGTCTCTATTCCACATATCAAAGGCAACATCTTCTCACTATGTTGAATTCATAAAAATCCTAATGATAAAAAATAAATCCATCCATTTCTTTAAAAGTACTGAGGATTTAGTAATTCAAAAATGAAAATGATCTATAAAATGCAATATGAAATACTCTTTAGAGCTCCAGTTCTTTCAGAATTTTTAAGTCTTCTCATTCACGTGTTGATTTTAAGTAGAAATCAGGTTCTACAAACTGAAAAACTCTAACAATGTTTAAAGACTTTGAAATTAAGCCGAGGTTCGGATCTTGGCTATGCCATTCATTAGCTAGTTTTAAGTTACTTAACCTTTTGGAGCCTCCTCTTTCTCCTTGTAAAATGGAGGAAAGAATACCTGCACTTCATAGTGTTGTGAAGGTTGAACAATATAATGTCAGTAAAGCGCTCAACACAATATGAAGCTTAGTGAGTGCTCACAAAATGGAGGCAAAACACAAAAGAGGAGGGGCACTTCAGCAAAAAAGCTACATTTTTAATGCTGGGAATGTTTTTCAAAATCTCAACACTAACACTAGTTCTCTTTTTATGTGAAAATAATTACCAATGTCTTTCGTTCATCAGGCATGTAATGACTCTGAATTTCTAAAGTCTGGGAAGCCAAAGATAACCACAGTCTCTGGGCAACTTTACTTGAGAACATCTTAGGCACTCACGTCTGACCTACCTGTACTAAGAAAACTTCATGGCTACCTCACATATCTCCAAAATATTTGGAATTACTACACTGCCCTTCCTCTTCAGACTGAGTGGGGGTAACTTCAGATCAGATTTTCATAATAGAAAGTTATGAATGAAGTCATTTTGATTAGAGTTACTTTACAAATGACTACTACCTCTGAAACTAATAATACACTATTAATTGATTGAATTTAAATTTTAGAAAAATGACTATCTAAAAACTCACCTACTTTCCCATCTGTAGGGAGCAGTGGGAAGAACATGACTCGCAACTTCAGAATGAGGCCAAACTGCAGTCAGTTCTCTCTCACAGTGGTTATAAAGTTGTTGCAATTATTGAACCATTCCTCCTAGAGAAAACAGGGTGAGGTTCCTACAAGTCTCTGGTTATGTTTTCATCAACCAATCAATACATAAGCTTGCTTTGTGTTTCTCTTTAAAGACACTTTAATGTATGTTGTCTGTGGGTTTTTTAAATGTAAGCTCTAGGTCCAACGTGGGGCTTGAACTCACGACCCAAAGATCAAGAGTTGTATGCTGTACTGACTAAGCCAGCCAGGCAGCCCAATTTTTATTTTTAATGTAGATTGTTGATTTATTAACCTTGAGCTCACAACCAAGAGAATTATATCTCATGCTTGAATGGAGCCTGACTAACACATGTTTTTTCTCCATATGGCATGTCACAGCCCTCTTGTGTTAGGAGTTCTAGGTAGCACTTTGGCATGACACCTGTGGCCATTTTAAACAGAAAAATCATCCCCCAAGAAAGCAAAAAATGTGAAAAACATAGCACCATACATATCAAGAAAAGGACACTTATTTACAGTATGAGAGCTAAAACATGAAAGCAGAGCATCACCTTGTTTGACCTCAACTAGGAATTCGCACAACAGGCAACACCAAATTCTTGCCACACTGGACATGGCTGCAAATGACGGCCTAACTACTGGAAGTATTGATTTTTGGGGGTTACAATTATTTAGTGAGTAGGCAAATTTGCAAATACAGAAACCACAGACAGTAAGAACAATTAAATATTTTCTCCTTAATTACTCAATACCATTTTCAAATCTAAAGTCAACTATCTTTCATTGCTAGGGCTTTTATCTACCAAAAGAACAGAAGAAACTGAGAGGGTTCTTGAATTTCTTCTTTCAAAGACTTAGTGTATATTCACTATGTGTGAAACACTATATGTGCCAAGGATTCAGAGTCAAAAAAGCCATGGTCCTTGTTATCAATATTGCCCTCATAGTCTAATCAGAGATACGCAAGTAGTCTCAGTGTACTGTGCCAAGTGCTGTAAGAAGAATAAATACAGAGAAAGTGCACAGGAGCACAGAAAAAAAAACCATCTAAATCAGACTGAGGCATCAGAGAAAGCCTCCCAGGATGATGACACTCAAGCTGTGTTATTTTAAAAATTATTATGAATCATTTAAAGGAAAAAGTATAGAAAGTGGAAACTGCACACTGGGGAAAGAAAAGAAAAAGCCTCCAAGATGCAAAAACCCAACTACACAAATGGTGCACATGAGCTGGGAGGCAGGAAGAGAGTAGCATGCAGAGGGTGTTGGATGTTGAGTTGAACAGTCAGAACTTTATCTTGCTTACTCTAGGACAACTCACCAGCGAATCTCTCGCCCATAGCATCATCTCCTATAGCATCTTTCTGCCTGGTGTATCTTTCTCATACAAACATTTTGTTTTTCCTCCCATCTTTACAAAATCTACCCTTCCGCTTCCAGCTACTGTACTGTTTCTTCGCTCCTCATTGCTACAGAACTGCTTGAAAGTTGTCTGTACTCCATATCCTAACTCCTCTTCTCCAATTTTTTCTTGAACTGACTCCAATCAGACATTCTCCTTTTATTACTCTACTGAAGCTATTCGTCAAGGTCAAGAATTGCTTTCATGTTGCTAAATCCAATATCCAATTTGGAATTCTTATTTTTCTTGAGCTATCTGCAGCCTTTGACAGTTTATCACTCCTTCCTCCTTAGAATAACTTCTTCACTTGGCTCCTACACCACTTTTCTGTTTTTCCTCCTACATCACTGGTAGTTCATCCATTTTCTTTGCTATTTCCTCCATGCTCATCCGATATACTTTTTTTTAGATTTATTTGAGAGAGAGTGCACACAGTGGGGAGGGGCAGAAGGAGAGGGAGAGAATCTCAAGCAGACTCCCTGATGAGTGAGGAGTCAGACACAGGGCTCAACCTCAGGACTCTGAGACCCTGATGTGAGCTGAAATCAAGAGTCAGTCGCTTAACTGAGCCACCCAAGCACCCCTCACCCGATCCGTTAATATTGGAGTACCTCAGGACTCAGTCCTTGAACTTCTCTTTTCTGTCCACATTCATTCTTGGTGATCTCATCTACCTACTCAGAATTTCACTGGCTCATATAGACATCATAATTATGTACCCTGAACTGAGCTCTTGCCTGATCTTTTCCTACAAAGCCTGTTTCTCCCATATCTTTTAAATCTTGATTAATAGCAATTCCATACCTCCAATTTCTCAGGCCAAAAACCTTAGAATAATCTTTCAGTTCTTGCTACACAGTGACAACCTCTCCTCTTCTATGACATTGCTCCTTCCTTCACTTACACCTAATTCCTCAGAAAATCCAGTTATATCTACCTTTAAAATATATCCAGAATTTACTTTTTTTTTTTAACAGGTCCACTGTTCTCACCCTGTCCTGAGTCACCATCATCTCTCAACAGGGTAATTGTATTAACTTCTTCGTTGACATATTAACTATCTATTGCTGTGTAACAAATTATCCCAAAACTTTAGCATCTTAAAACAACAGACATTACCCACTTTTGTGGCTCCAGAATCTGAGTGCAGATTCAATGTGGGTACCTTATATTTAAGGTCCCTGACAAGGCCATAGTCAAGCTGTTAGTCAGAACTTCAGTCCCATCTGGAAGTTCAACTGAGAGAGGATCAACTTCCAAGCTTATTGGTGTGGTTGTTGGCAAGGTTTATTTCTCCATGGGTTGTTGGGCCAAGAGACTTGGGTCCTCACTAGCTGTTGGCCGGAGGCCACTTTTAGTTTCCTGCCACATGGGTCTCTCTTAAAGGCAGGTCACAAATGGCAGCTGGCTTCCAACAGTGAGCAAGTGAGAAGGCAAGAGAGAACATTCAAAATGGAGACCATAACCTAATCTCAGATATCCCATCACTTTACCATCCTCTATTCATTAGAAGCAAATCACTAGGTCCAGCCCATGCTCGAATGGAAGGGATTACACATGGGTGTAAACTCATGGGGCAGGGATCATTGGGGATGTTTTAGAGGCTGCCTACTACCACTAGTCTCCTGCTTTCTACGTTATCCCTCACACACACACACACACACACACACACACAGTCTTTTCCCAACACACCAGCTAAGGCACTTTTGTTAAATCTCAAGTACTGACCTGATATTACTCAGCTCAAATCTTCCAATGACTTCCCACCTCACTGTAAAAGCCACAGAATTAACAATGGCCCACACCACACACAGTTTGCTACCTGTTATCTTTTTTAAGATTTTATTTTTTAAGGCGCCTGGGTGGCTCAGTCAGGTAAGTGTCTGCCTTTGACTCAGGTCATGGTCCCAGAGTCCTGGAATTAAGTTCTGCATTGGGCTCCTTGCTCAGCAGGAGCCTGCTTCTCTCTCCCCCTCTGCCTGCTGCTCCCCCTGCTTGTGCTCTGTCAAATATATAAATCTTTTTAAAAAATTATTTTTTAAAATATAATCTCTACACCTAACATTGGGCTCAAACTTGCAAACCCGAGATAAAGAATTGCATGATCTACCGACTGAGCCAGTCGGCACCGCACTACTGTTATCTTTGATCTCATTTCCTATTACTCTTCTCAATCCCTCCTCTCCAGCCTGTTAGCCTCCTTGATGTTCCTCAAACATGTTGCCAACTCAGACTTTATAGTTGTTATCTGTAATAACTGCAAGCTTTCATTAGATATATGCATGGCTTATGACTTCATTTCTTAGGAATTTAGCTATCTCAATGAAGCTCTCCCTGATTACCCTATTTAAAATTGCACATTTCCACTGTCCCCTTCCCTGCTTCCCCCCCACACAGCACTTCCCCGCTATATATCACAATATATATATTTTATACTAGAATGTAAGCTCCATGAGGACAATTATTTTTATTTTGTTCACTGCTATATTCTTAGGATAATGCCTGACACATTAAGAGATTAGAGACAATTATCTGAATGAGTGAATAAATTCTGAAAGCTCTGAGGAGTCACCAAAGGATCTTAATTAAGCCTCTTAGTCATACTGATAACAGAAGAATAAGTGATTGGCAGAAAAATAGACTAAAAATATATAGGAAGTCACAGGAACTTTGGCAATCCAGTGATGAAAACTTAAGACAGTGACACTGGGAATCAAGAACGTCATATGGACACAAAACTTAAAAATGCTCCAAAACTGTTTTACATATTCTACACAACCATCAAAATCCCAGCTGCATTTTCTTGCAGAAATTGACAAGTTAATGTTAATATTTGTATGGAAATGCAAGAGACCCAAAATAGCGAAAATTTTTTTTTGAAAAACAAGTTGGAGGAGTCCTACTTCCTAATTTCAAAACTTAAATACAAAGTTATAGGAATTGAGACTATGTGATTCTGTCATAAGGAAGGACATACAGACTGAAAGGCATTAAGAATCCATAAATACACCCATACATTTATGGGTAATTGGTTTTCAACAAGGGTGCCAAGACCATTCAGTGGGGAAACAAAGAATAGTCTTTTCAACACGTGATAAGGGGACAGCTGGATATTCACAGGCAAAAGAATTAATTTGCCCCCCATCTTATGCAATATACAAAAATTAATTTAAAATAGGGCAAAGACATAAAGATAAGAGCTAAAACCATAAGACTCTCACAAGAAAACATAAGTGTACATTTTTTGACACTGGATTAAGCAATGATTTCTTAGATTTGATATCTAAAGTACAAGCAACCAAAGAAAAAAATATATTGGATTTTATTAAACTTTCGTGCCACAAGGCACTATCAAAGTAAAAAGACAATCCACAGAATAGAAAATATACATAGCGGGTGCCTGGGTGGCTAAGTGGGTTAAGCATCTGCCTTCAGCTCAGGTCATGATCTCAGGTCCTAGGATCAAGCCCCACATTGGGGTCCCTGCTTACCAGGGAGTCTGCCTCTTCCTCTCCCTCTGGCCCTTCCCCTGCTTGTGCACTCTCTCTCTCTCTCTCCCCCAAATAAAGAGATAAATAAAATCTTAAAAAAAGAGGAAAATATTTGTAGATCATATATCTGGTAAATATCTAGTATTTTGAATATATAGAGAACACTTACACATCAATAATATAATAACTCAATATAAAAATGGGCATATGATCTAACCAAATTGAATACTGAAGAAACAGAAAAACAGAGATCAATAACTAGTAAGAAAACTGTAATCAAAACCTCCCAACAAAGAAAAGCCCAGTACCAGATGGCTTCACTGAAGAATTCTACCAAACATTTAAATAATAATAATCCTCCTAAAACTTCCCAAAAATTGAATAAAAGTAATCCTTCCAAACTCTTTCTGTGAGGCTGGCAATGCCAATACTAAAGCCAGACAAGGAAATATAAGACAGCTACAGACCCTGAAGAATATTGATACAGAAGTCCTCAACAAAATATTAGCAAACCAAATTCAACAGCACATCAAGGAAGTATACATCACAGGTGGGAGTTATTCCTGGAATGCAAGGATGGTTCAACACACGAAACTCAATGATTGTAATACACCACATTAACTGAAAGATAAAGCCACATGATCAACCTAATTGATGCGGAAAAGCAACTGACAAGACTCAACACTCTTTCCTGATTTAAAACAAAAAACTTTAACACACAAGAAATGGAAGGAAACTATCTCAACATAATAAACACCATATATGAAAAACCCACAGCTAACATTATATTTGATGATGAAAGATGTAAAACTTTTCCTCTAAGAAAAGGAACAAGACAAAGATGCCCACAGTTTTTTTTTAAAAAGCAAATATTAACAGACTTAAAAGGAGAAATGGGCAGCAATACAATAATAGTAGGAAACTTCAATACCCCACTTCCATCAATGGATAGATCATCCAGGCAGGAAATCAATAGGGAAATATTGGACTTAACATGTTAAACCAGATGGTTAATATATTGAATATCAAAAGAACACCTACAACTAAACAAGAAAATCAAATAACCCAATTCAAAAATGGGCAAAGAACTTGAACAGACATTTCTCCAAAGATATACAAATGACCAACAAGTATATAAAAAGATGCTCAACATCACTGATCATCAGAGAAATGCAAAACAAAATCATAGATACTGTCTCACACCCATTAGGATGCCTAGTATAAAGAAAAAAGTGAGGATGTGAAGAAATTGGAACCCTTGTGCATTGTCAGTAGGATTGTAAAATGGTATAAATGCTATGGAAAACAGTAAGGGGAATCCACAAAAAATTAGAAACATAACTACCATATGACCCAGCAACCCCACTTCTGTGTATATATCCTGAAGAACTGAAAGTAGGGTCTCAAAGAGATATGTGTACACTTAATTTCATACCAGCATTATTCACAATAGCCAAATGTTCACTGTCAAAAATGGTGTATATATACCTACAATGAAATATTCACCCATAAACAAAAGAATCTCTGTCACATGATACAACATGGATGACACTTGAAGACATTATGCTAAGTGAAATAAGCCAATCACAAGACATACTGTGTGATTCCCTCATATGAGGCATCTGAAATAATCAAATTCATAGACACACAAAGTAGGTGTTTTCCAGGGGCTGGAGTATGAATATATATTTTCAATTCTCTTATATTCTTAGAAGTAGAGTTGCTGGATTATATGCTGTTTAACTTTTTGAGTAACCGCCAAACTGTGTTCCAAACCAGCTGTACTGCTTTACATTCCCACCAGGGCACAAGGGTTCCGGTTTGTCCAAATCTTCATCAACACTTGCTATTGTCTTTTTTTTTTTTTAAGATTTTATTTATTTATTTGACAGAGAGATAGAGAGAAGCAACAGAGAGGCAGGCAGAGGCAGAGGGAGAAGCAGGCTCCCCGCTGGGCAGGGAACTCAATGCGGGGTTCAGATCCCAGGACCCTGCAATCATGACCTGAGCCGAAGGCAGTTGCTCAACCAAATGAGCCACCCAGGCACCCCGCAATTCTTTTTGATTAAAGTAATCCTAGCGGGTGTGAAGTCCTTGTGGTTATGATTTTCATTTCCCTAATGACTAATAATGTTGACCATCTTTTCATGTGTATAAAGGCCATTTGTTTATCTTTTTTGGAGAAATGTCTATTCAGTCTTTGCTCACTTGTAAAATGGGTTGTCTTTTTATTGTTAAATTTAAGAGGTTTTTATATATTCTGGATACGAGACCCATTATATTTTTAAATTACGGAAATATAACATTTTTTATAGCTTTTTATATCACACTTCATTAACTTTCAAAATATTTTCAAGTTAGAATACATTCTTTAAGCACATGAAATGTCACCTTAAACATAAATTGCATAGATACTTAAAAATTTAAAGCAACCACTGCTTTTTCAAACGTATGTATTCCAAGCCAAGGAGTTGGGTGTACAGGGACCCATAGATGAAAAGATTTACAGAGATAAATGCAATATATGGACCTTATTTGAATTCTGACTTGAACTGGGAAAAAAATTACGAGACTATTTAAAATATTGACTGGAAAATTACTAAGAAATTATTAACGTTTAAGTGTGGTAATAGTATTGTGGTTATATTTAAGCATTCTTATATCTTTTTGATATAAATACTGAAACACAAATGGAATTATCTATGTGGGACTTGCTTCAAAATAAATCAGGGTTGCAAAGATGGGTGCCATATAGATCAAGACTGGTCAAAAATTGATCATGATGAAGTAAGTTCATTATACTATTGTACTTTTGTGTATGTCTGAAATTTCCTATTAAAAATTTCAAAAGCACTACTCCAATGTCCACTCTATGTAAGAGCACAAGTAGCTGGCAGCAACTAAATAATACCAACTAAATTTTTACAAATTTGAGAAATTCCCAGTTATCTTAAAGCAAAAGAGCTCTGGCAAACTTAAAGAGACTGTGACATATCTGTGCAGTGCAATGTCTGTACAATTTTTTAAATATTACCACCAGTCATAGGTAGCTTTATCAACTATGATCCACATAATAGCACCAAGCACCAGGCACAGCACTACTCACCTATACACTTCCTCTCTTCAGCAGTCCTAAGGGACCAGCGCACTTCCACTGGAAGGCTGTTAACTTTTCTCACTGGCTACAGAAAATACTACCTTCAACTAAGTACATACCTATAGTAAGTAATTTTATAGTGATCCCTCAGGCCACCTTATACTCACCCAAACTGCATATCCAATCTATGGACACATGAGTTAGGACTGCTCGGTATAATTTGTATACTTAAAATACATACCCACCAGAATGACTATAATAAAAAAAGACAAGTATTCGCAAGGATGTGAAGAAACTGCAATCCTTATGCATTGTGACAGGAATATTTTTAAATAGTACAGCCACTCTGGAAAAGAGTTTGGCGGGGTTTTTTTTTAAGAAAATTAAACAAAAATTTTCCAACCAACCCAACAATTACACTCCTAGGAATCTACCTAAAAGAAATGAAAACATTTGTCCACACAAAGGCAAATATGTGAATGTTCATAGCATCATTATTCATAATACCCAAAAAATATGAACAATCCAAACGTCCATCAACTGGTGAATAAACAAAACATAGTACAACCATACACTGGAAGATTATGCAGCAATTAAATGAACGAAGTACAGGCATAGGCTACAACATGAGTGAACGTCAAAAACATCATGCCAAGAAGCTGGATGCAAAAGACTTCAAATTGTGTGACTCTATTCATGTGTAATTTCCAGATAGGGAAAATTTATGAAACAGAGGAAAGTGGCTGCCTGGGGCTGGGGGTAAGAGAGGGAATCAATTGCAAAGGACCATGAAGGAAACTTTTATGGGCTGATGGAAATGTTCTAAAACTGGATTGTGTGGATGGCTGCAAAACTATAAATTTACTAAAACCATCAAATTGTATATACACAATGGGTGAATTTTATCATGTTTAAGTTATACCTCAATAAAGCTTTTTTTTTTTTTTTTTTTTTAAGTACCATTACACCGAAGTCTTAGGAATGACTATTGTAAAGCTCTGGCTAACAGCCTATTCATTTAATTTCAATAGAATGACTTCAAACATACTCTCAGGATTAAAAATATTAGCATATGCTTGAAACCTAAACATGCTATTTTTAAAGGATTCCAAGTACATACATATCTAAGCTTTACTGATCAAGTATTACTCTTTCAGCTATGTCATGTTAACTGTGAGACAAATCATTGTCTACAGCCTACACTAACATTTTCTCTTAGCCATTTTTTCCCCTGAACATATGCCCAACACTTTTCCTTTTTGTAAAAATCATGTTTGGTATTGCCCCAGTTTTCCATTAAATACAAAGTTTTCTTAGAGTATTTCATAACTTGAACTAGAATTTTAAGTATTTATATTGAACATGCTTCTAAATATATATATTCTAAATACAAAATATTATCCTTTTTTTGTTTTTTTCATCCTTAAGCCATTCACATACTGCCTCTGGCAAGTTTCAAACATCATTGTTTCAAATCAAGTTTTGCTTTCACTACAGTTCAAAATTCTTTGCTTTAAAATTATTTGATGGATTCTTCTTTCAAAGCAGTTGCTATCTTCTATGATCAGACCTGCTTTAATTTTGGGCTCTCTTTCCATTCCACTGAAAAATCGGCCAAAGTGGTAATGTTCCCGCTTAAACCCGACATTAAAAAAAAATTTTTTTTAACCAAACATTTTTCCCAAACCAAATTTCATAGGAAATGCCATTATCCTGCAAGAGATAAAGTAGGAAGCTATGGATAAAGTGGAAGAAGAGGCACCCTGCCTCCATGACCTAACCTCATGGAATAGAGCAGCCTCGAGGTATGGCTTAAAAACCAATGTTCTATGTTACAAGTCACATTTCAGCACAGCACAAATACAAAAAAATTAAACTGAAAATATTTAAGTACTACTCATAGGAAAAACTTGGATATACTTAAATAAAAAACCGACTTTTTGGGACCTAAATTTTAAAAATGGATAATTGTAAAATAATTTCCAAAATAATGTCTTTTAAACTCCATAAATACATTACTTTTTAGGAATTCCATCTACTACAAAGACTGTACACCTTTTACCATAATTTCCTTATTTATGACAGATTTTAAAAAAAGATCAACCAAAGAAAAGCCAAAAGCCACAGTAACACAGAACATCGAGCCTAGTGAAAAGTGGTTAAATAAATAAGTTGGTCAGCAGGAAATGCCAATTACCCAACAGGCAGTACAGGAAAATAAGATGGCAAGAATGCTCTGGTAAAACCATTTAAGTAACTGTATTATGAATTAAAAAACAAAAAACAAAAAACAGCACTCTCTGCCTCCAGAATCAGATACAAATCAAGCAAGTATTCAACCAAAATAGCAACAAATAGTAAGGATAAACCTGGAAAGGGAATTTGTACTATTAAGATTTTCAAGTTTATATTAACTATAAAATATAAACCCTTTCCCCTCAGAAATCAAAGGTAAAGATATGATATATAACTTCATCACATTTCTATAAAATAAAAATAGAAATTATTGCTTTATGACTGTAAAAATGGAGGCAAGTAAAGAGTTTAGAAATATACTCATTTATAATCAATTAAATGATGAGCCATAATTTGAACCCTAATTATCACATTATGTAGAAATCACAATTCAGGTATTGTGTCCTCAGTTATTAAGATATATGTTAAATAGTTCACATTTTAAAAACATTTTATCGTTACATAATCAAATTTGATAAAATTTTATCAAAACATCTATGT
This sequence comes from Ailurus styani, assembly GCA_002007465.1. Taxonomy (NCBI): domain Eukaryota; kingdom Metazoa; phylum Chordata; class Mammalia; order Carnivora; family Ailuridae; genus Ailurus; species Ailurus styani. The sequence goes on along the minus strand of LNAC01000194.1, from coordinate 3,305,043 downwards.
ATTCAATATAAATCATATTGTTAAAAGTTTTATAAAGTAACATTTAAAGAAAACTGCTGAGGTGCCAAATAATTATTTTCTATTAAATATACAACTTAACATTTAGAACTACATAAATTAATTCTTGCTAAAAGTTGATTCAGGTTTACAAAGGCATACTTTGTGAACTATAATAAATTTCCCCAGCACCACTTTCCTTTTCCATTCCCAAATTCTTTCATTAGGTTTAACTTTCTTCTGCCATTCATATGTAAAAGTTACAGAAGGTTTACAATACGTAGTCTTAATAGTAACATGTTTTTAAAAAAATCTAAGCAAAGTGCACATTAAACTAGCTACAACTACTCAAATTCCTTGATTATCATCAAATAAAAAATAGATGAACACTTCATTCACTTTCTTTCTGAGGAAAAAAAATAATGTAACCTTGCTTAAATAAGAATTCCCCACTAAGGATATTATATAAAAGATTTCCCATGTTATTTACTTTCTCTCATTAAAACTTTTTAAAAGTCTAATGAAGAACACACACTTATAATGCCATATTACACAACTACAGTACTGTTAATTAAATAAAGCAGCCCAGTATAGTTGTAAACATTTTAAAAATGTAGTAAACAAGACTTGGCATGTCTTTTCTTCCCAAAACTTGCCATTACAATGCTCTTTCCATGAATAATTATTCTTCCTGGAAAAGTTTAAGGTATATTTTTAGTCTTTAAAAATATTACACTGAAATAATATGTGAAAAGATTTAGTCATGGCAATTTCACTGAAGCTTTTATTGCCTCTGTTGGTAATATGACAGGGATTGTAAGAAGCACAATTGAACTTACAGAGATATGCAGATGATAGTCACTAAAGATAATCTTTATCTCAAGTATTTTTTTATGTGGGCACTTCTAATTTCATACACTTTAGTATTTAAAAAGCATTACATTTTAAAATGTGTACCTGTTTTGACATTTGGCAAAAAGGAAACTGTACCTGTGGTTCAATTTGAAACAAAGAAATCAGCCTGGGGAGTTTACCAAAATGAAGACTGAAACACTTAATGAATTAAAGCATTTCAAGTTGTGTGTTTGTGTGACTGTGTGTGTGTGTGTGTGTGTGTGTGTGTGTGTCTCTCAACCTCTCTCTCTGTCAAACTCTCCCACCAGACACACTCACACATACATGACCATATGTATAAGCATTTTTTAGTACAAAATATTCCCTGTAACCAGACATTTATCCTCAAAATAATCACACCACATTAAACCAGTATTCTCTTTTCAGCCCTAGTAATAGTACTGTTTAATTCTAAGATGCCATCATAGAGTGAACAACCTTAACTTTTATGCTACATAATTATATTCAAAGCTTTATGTATTTTGTTTATAATTACACAGTAATTATAAATGTTTAGTACCAAAATGATGACAAACACTATTTTGTTGAAAAAGGTCTTGCATTTAAAAAGAAAAGTCTGTAAACCCAAGGCACTAAGCCATGAACCAATATCAGACTTCTAAGAAAAACCATTTATATTGGAAAAAAAAAAGCTATTGGGATCTCATTTTAAAACACAGCATACTCGAATTAATCAATCCGTAAACAATACCATAACTCAAAATCTTCAAGAAAAAAAAAAAGTAGTACATATATATCTTTTTAAATTTTTCATAATTGAAGTTCCTCTTTATATTTACAAATATGAAACCAGGAAATACTGAAAGCAGCAGGATTCTTCTTTTTTTCTTTTTCCTTTTTTTAAAATAACCAATTCTAGTAACCTGAATAGAAGTTTTCAAAATATTCTTTTGGTAGAATTATATTCTTGAGTTAAAGTTATGATTGGAATATAATATCTATGGGGAAAGCTCAACTTCAGAAACTGTGTAAATAAAAAGTAGTTTTAAGAGGTCATTGTTTCTTAAAATCATTTCCACATCTACATAAAACGTACTGCTATTCTGAAGTACATTCCTTTGATAATTTTAACACTGGACCTTAGAGAGTTGCCTGGATATACCAAGCAAAACCTATTCCTGCTAAAGACCAAAGTCATCCCATAGATGAAGTTTTACATTTTTTTTACTTGCCTTACAGAAATGTTTAAGAAAGTAAGAAACCCTTCACATGTCAGGAAGTGAATAGAGAAATGAGGCATTTTCAGCATGAAAGCAGTTCATGGGTCTTGTAATAAAAAAATACATACAAGATAGAATTCTGCTTTGATGTGAAAACTGAGCTAATCTGAACGAAACAAAAAAGTGAAGAAACTAAATAATTTACAAAAATAAAAACCAGATTGGTATTTTGCATCAAGTACATGCTTGCTTGAAAATTTTTGCTCCTGAAGTATTTGGCAACCACAGTGATTAGCAGTTAAAGCAATTTCAACAAAATAAGAAGTCATCAAAAATGGACTATTTGTCTGAAAGCAGTACCTATAAGGATTGAACTTCATGGCTCATCATGACCATTTTCAAAATTTAATTCCTACTATCTTCTTATAAATTAAGAGAATTTCATTTGTGTTCCATAGTGTGCTGACAAAAAAAAAACAAAACAAAACAAAAATAAACCCTCATGCCTAAATTTAGAATATTGTATTGTGTAGCAATCTAAAACATTCAAAACAAATTAAATAGTTTTAACTTATTCAACAGGCATATAAGCATTTCAAAATCATAATGAAATCCAATTATGTAGTGCATAATGTAGACAGGAGTAGAATCTAACATTATGCAGACATTTCCTAAATAAAAGTTCCCTGTAAGACAACTATATATAAACATGGGTAAGGTAAGTGCAGACTAGTTCTGTGGAACCTTTGAAATCGAGGGTCTGAAACACAATAAATTTTTCAGGTAGGCACACCAAGTTATCCTAAAAATTTTTCACGTTGGTTATTTTGACATCAGTTACTCTACTCACATCACCAATACATGTGATTTGCCAGGAAAAAAAAAAATCCCCCCAAACCAAAACACCATTCCAGATCTGGTACACTTAAATATATCACTCTCATTGGAAGTGCTATCAGCATAGTCTTTGCAACTAGCCCAAAGCATATATTTAAGAAGTTTTTATAAATTGTTTGTGATGTTCATATGTTTAATTCTTATGCCAAACTGTTTTCTGATGAAGACAGCATTGTGCTTTATGCAAGAATGGAAACCTCAAAATAATCACCATAAAGCTTCTAAGACTTATGGGAGAATAAACTAGGATGGTCCACAGATATAAGATGAAATCCACAATGTTGGAATTATAAATGTTTAGAGCGGCCCAGACTAGAAGACAAGCCCAAACCACCATTAGAAGAATGAAATACGATATGGTCCAAGATGTATCCTTAAAGTTTTGACACAACCCTCAGTCTGAATTGTGAGGATTGATCTTCAGTTCAGTCCAGCCAGCAGAAATTGACTGTGCAATTTTCCGTTGTATTTATTGTACAGACTATGTACATTCTAGAAGGTTCCTTTAGTGCTACACTGTTGTACTTTTTGTCCCAGCAATTTGAGGGCGTGCAAATTCCACAAAGTCATCAATAAGAACAGGCCATGCTCCTGGGCGGAGGAAAAAAAAAAGTATGGGAACAAAGAAGGGAGGTAAAGCAGAAATAAAACATTTTAAAGAGAATCCTTTGCTTTTTAAAATACCTTCCCCCATAATAGTTAAAGTATATCATTACAAATATTCCCAATGATAAGACTTCCAAAATTCTGACTTTTTAGAGTTTCTACTTAAAAAATATTCCTTGTATTCTCTCTCCTCTATTATTCTAAAACTTGACAATCCTCTGAATAATAAATAGTAACTCTTCTGGTAATCAATCAACAATATCATGGTTTTCTGAAGGCCACTGAACTGGCAGCCTAAGAAATGGCCAGGCTATACTTGCATGCTGCCAGCAATGAGAGCATAGTCAGGTAGGAGGGAAAAAGTTTCCAGGCATTTTGTGGCAAACTTACAAGGGAAATCAACAGCAGGTATCAAACTCTATCCTATTTCATGATAATAAATTACTAAAAGATTTAGAATTGCAGATATGCATGCCTCTACATATCCACATGCCAAACTTCCAATCAGGAAGTTCTCCAGTTTTGTGCAAGGCCTAAGAGAAAGCACATCAGTCATATGCAGGATTAGACATTTCTCACTTGTTAGTGAAGATTGTACATCATATGAAAACAAAGAGAAAAAATAACATCATCTCTTCGTTAAATAGTTCCAGGACACTTTTAAGGAGGCCAAGGTCATTGGAGATTTATCAAAGAGTACCTCTGTCTTTTGAGCAATCTCAAAAATGCATCATCCTGCTAATTCTCAAGAGAGGCTAGGTAAGGATATGTGAGGAAATCAATGTAAACCACTGCCCCTTCTCAAAAAATAAAAGCACAGGTCCTCATAGTGGAAGGTAATATCATCTTTTTACATACATGAAAAAAATATCAGAAAAGAATGCAACTGATGATCATTTACTGAATGCCAACAGTACTACGGTAGGCAGCTGAAGTACATTTCAAATTTAACAAAGTCACTAAACTTGAGTTTACAGTCAAGTTCACAGCCAAGACAAATAGATAGCAATAAAAACACAAATATAAAAGTACATTAAGAGGAGTATTAAGTAAACTGAAAATCTAAAACATGGATGAAAACTATTCATGCCTTTCTGGAAGACAGGATGACTGAGCTGGTATTTAAAGAAACAACAATATAAACTAGTAAAGAGGACAAAGGCCTTTTACACATTCAGAAGAACACAAAGAAAAGGTCAGAGGACAGAAATCCAACTCCTTGAAAAACAGAAGTAGATAAGAAGTTCAAAAGTATGCGATAAAGTAAAAAAAAACCAAAATTAGTAAGGCACATTCATTACCTTCCTCGTCATAATTAGACATGTCATCTGCAATCATTGTACTGAAGTCTAAAAGAAGATTCCAAGTATCTTTTGGTATTGATCGTTTATGATGTTCCTAGTTTTAAAAAATAAGCAAAAAACATCCAAATCACCAAAGAGAGTTTCAAAATATCAGCCCAAATGATGCTAAATTCAAGAGTGCAAAATAACTTGTGTAATGAAATTCTGGTAATCAAATTTCTCATTCTATGTCCACTACACACTCTGAGATGAGTTAGTTATGCTTTAAAAAATGTTAATTTATCTTCAAAGTAAAAATGTTCAGAAAAGATGGAGCTGCAGAAAACATGAACTTACCAACAAAAATTTATTCCATAAGTCTAAGAATTTAAATCTTCCATTAAGCACTAAATTCCAGTAGGCAATGGCCATTTCTAGATCTGTAATATTAAAAATAAGTTATGTATTTCAAATTCCATGAATAATTATCCCTGCAAAAAAAACACAGGTAAGACCAAAGATAGCCCTTAAAGGAAAAAAAAAAGATTTTTTTCCTGACTACTTATATCATAAAATTTCATATACAGTTAAGACCAAGGTTTGTACCCCGCCTCCCTCACTAATGAATAGTCCCTGCAGGGCAAGAAGAATACCACTTACCTCACAAGGGGTTTCTGAAGCCTAAACTGGATAATGCAGAGAAGCATACTTGACTAGGTAAGTATTAAAATGTTAACGTACATCAGTGTTTCTCAACCTCAGCTCCTTTGACATTTGGGACCAAACAATTTTTCACTGTCTGCCCCCAGTTGAGAACCACCAATGTACAACTACAGGTTGTAACACAAGACTGCTTTCCACAATGACCGATCCTGACTTCAGATACCAATAAGAATACTGATTTAAAAATTAAAATTCATCAACTAAGATTTGCTTTTGGAAAAGTTTTGAAGATGATATAAATGGTGACCTAATTGGGTTTGGAGCAGAGTGAAGCCATACCGCTACATGACAAAGTACAATACCTGTCATGACAGAGAAAAAGAACTATGATCTCTTTCAAGGAACTAAACCCGTTAAGAAAGTATCAAGCTTTTATGAGTAAATTTACATCTCCAGGTCAGGAGACTTGTAACTTGGGTTACATCCCAATTAACTTAAAAATCCTTTAAGGTATGATCTCCAAACCACCTCTGAAGAGTCCTGGGACTAGGGAAGATGCCAAAAAGGCTCACATCCTACCTCAGAGAACAACAGGCCATAAGACAACAAAAATCCCCCTTCCGCACTGGACCTTCACTACTTCAAGGACAGGGACCAGATACCCCCAAAGGAGCAGACTAAAACACACAATGCATTCCGAAACTGCTGAATGAATGAATTTCCTACAGTTCCATGTGCAAATGCTCTACTTACCTTCAAATCCATCATTACATCTTCCTCCAAACTCAGCGGAAAAGGTGTCACTTTTTTTCTTATCCAAAGATAAGCCCCTAACACACCACTGTTCTCAAGCCAATACCATCCTTCAGGAATCTTATCTATTGGTTAGTTTTTCTCTCTTCCTACATCAACTTTGCCATCTTCTGGCTTTTCCCCCTTCACAAAGAAATATGCTCAGGTTATAGCACTTACCTTTAAAAAAAACTTTCTTGGATCTCTCATTCCCTTAACTAGCTAACTAGCTACTTCCTTCTCCTTCCCTTCACAGATACTCTTAGAACAGCACATGAAGTCTTCCACTTTTATACATAATGTGCTCCTGAAATCAAGCCTGAAAGTCAAATTCAGATCCCCAGGTTTTAAGAAAACTAGAAATATGACACTAACTCCCAATCGTAATACTTTTTTAATCTTTGCAGTCTTTAAGACTCTACAACCAATATTCCTTTAAGGTTCTTCAATTTTATTCTTTTCTTTAACAACTAAACACACTAATTGGCTCAAGTGCAGCACAATGGCTGTCATTAGCATGTTAATGATTTCCTTCTCTTCCCTTCAAATGCATGAAATGTATAACTAAGCTTATTACTAGTGCTAGCATTTTTTTTCCTTTTCAACTAATTTTCACAAAATAAGGATAAGAAACAGATGTTCAGATAACCACAAACCAGGAGACACCTATAAATGCCCATTTGTCAGCGGACACATGAAAGAAAGAATCAGACAAGGGTGGAAGTACATGTGTATGATGTTTGAAGGTTTAGGCTGTACAAGAAGAGTTTTTTTTTTTTTTATAATCTACATTCATTGCCCCATTTCCTCACCTCCCACACATTCTTTAATTCTACAAACTAGCATGTACCTCTGTCACTCTACTGAAAGTAATCTCTGGTAAATAAACACTTTTTATGTCCTTATTTTGGTTGCCAAATAAACACTTGATGTCCTTAATTTACCTGGCTCTCTGCCATATTGAACAAAACTGAATAAACCTCCTAGATGGAATTGTCATTCAACTTTAACTGATAGCACTCTATTATTTTCCTCTGTCCTCTCTGGCTATCTCTTTTATTGGCTCCCCTTCCTCCATTCATCCATTTGATGTTGGTGTTCTGTAATACTGTATGTCAGCAATAACCATTTCTACTCTCTGCAGATTTTTCAAACCCTTACCTTTTCCCACATCTCAACTGTCTTCAACAACTCCCAAATTTGAATACTTTATCTCTGTGTTCTAAATTCATGTATCTGATTGCCTAAGGACATCTTCAACTGGGTATCCATAAACAGCTCAAATTCAACAGAGCTCAAGCTGAACTCATTATCTTCCTCTACAGACCTGCTATTCGTTCTCTCAATGTCCTCACCCTACTGTGTTTCTCAATGAAATACAATGTCACATTGTGAAGAACTGCCATACACACTGTAGGACATTCAGCAATCTCCTAATGCCAGAAGAAATCCTCAGTCATTATAACAACCAAAAAACACTCACACACATTTCCAAATGTCCCCTAAAGGTGTTCAGAATTGATAGAGAAACTCCTGTTTTCCTCATCACGCACTTTTAGTCGAAGTACTTTCATTTTTGGCTTCTAAGTACCTTTTAAATATCTCTCTTCTCCATCCCTACCACCAGGACCAGTGCTAGGGTCCTCTTCATCCAGCTAAATCACTGCAACAGCTTCATAAACAATCACTCTTCCTTTAGTTCTGACTCCACTCCTTTTAAAGAACCACAATGCTTTCACATGAACCTTTCAGGCATATAAATTCAGTGTCATCTCCATGTTAAAATTCTTCAATGATTAAAACAACAATGAGATACCACTACACACCTTTTGAAATGGCCAAAATCCAAAACACTGACAACACCAAATGCGGGTGAGGATGTAAAGCAACAGGAACTCTCATTCAATGCTGGTGGGAATGCAAAATAGTACAGATACTTTGAAGAAAGTTTGGCAGTTTCTTACAAAACTAAACATACTCTTACCATATGATTCAGCATTGCAATACTTGGTATTTACCCAAATGAACTCAAAACTTATGTCCACACAAAAACCTGCACATGAATGTTTATAGCAGTTTTATTCATAATGGCCAAAACTTTCCTTTAGTAGAGAGATCATATAAACTGTGGTATAACCAGATGAAGGAACATTATTCAGCGCTAAAACGATGAGCTATGAAGCCATGAAAAGATATGCAGGAAAACAAATGCATATTAATATTACTAAGTGAAAGAAGCCAGTCTGAAAAGGCTAATTCTGAAAAAGGAAAACTATGGAGACAGCAAAAAGATTAGAGGTCACCAGGGGTTAGGAAGGAGAAAAGGATGAACAGGCAAAGTAGAGGACTTTAAAGGCAGTGAGAATTCTCTGTATGATGCTATGATAGATACATGTTGTTTTTACATTTGTCCAAACCCACGGAATGCTCATCAAGAGTGAACCCTAATGAAACTTGAACTCTGGATGATAATGACGTATCAGTATAGGTACAAGTGTAAGAAATGTACCACTTTGGTAAGGGATGTTGATAGTGGAAGGAGCTATGTGTGTGTGGGAGCAGAGGGTACATGGAAAATCTCTGTACCTTCTATTCAATTTTGCTGTAAACTTAAAACAGCTCAAAAATAATGTCTAAAAAAATTTTTTAACCTCCAATAAGATTTTCCTATTTCCTTCAGGTAAAATCTACACTTCTAGTTAAATGAACTTACTTGCAGTTCTTCAAAGGTGCTAGGTCTCTCACCTCTGAGCAATTGAACTTGCTAATCGCTCCATGAAAGAAATGGCTTCTATTTGATTTTTTTAATCTTGAAAATATATACTGAATCTTCAAGGCTCAAAAATTAATCATCTTTGCTTGCAGATCCTGCCCTGGGGGAGATGCACGCAGCTAACACTGTCTTCCTCGCTCGACTCTTACAGCCAGTTCTCTCTGGGCACAATGGCAACTCTTAAGGAAAAACTGACTGCACCAGTTGCAGAAGAGGCAACCATTCCCAAACAATAAGATCACTGTAGTGGGTGATGGACAAGTTGGTATAGCATGTGACATCAGCATTCTGGGAAAGTCTCTAGCTGATGAACTTGCCCGTGTGGATGTTTTGGAAGATAAACTCGAAGGAGAAATGATAGATCTGCAACATGGGAGCTTATTTCTTCAGACACCTAAAATTGTAGCAGATAAAGACTGCTCTGTGACTGCCAATTCTAAGATTGTGGTGGTCACTGCAGGAGCCTACCAGCAAGAGAGAGAGCTGGCTCAATCTGGTGCAGAGTAATGTTAATGTCTTCAAATTCATTACTCTGCAGATAGTCAAGTACAGTCCTGACTGTATCATAATTGTGGTTTCCAACCCAGTGGATATTCTCACATATGCTACCTGGAAACTAAGCGGACCACGCAAGCACCGTGTGAATGGAAGTAGATATAATATGAATTCTGTTAGATTTTGCTATCTCATGGCTGTAACACTTGACATTCATCCCAGCAGCTGCCATGGATGGATTCTGGGAGAATATGGCGACTCAAGGGTTGTGGGTGTGGACACAAGGCTGTGTTGGAGTGGACTGAATGTAGGAGACACTTCTCTTCAGGAACTGAATCCAGAAATGGGAACAACAACGACAGTGAAAATTGGAAGGAAGTGCCTAAGACAGTTGTTGAAAGTGCCTACGGAGTCATCAAGCTAAAAGGACATACCAACTGGGCTACTGGATTAAGAGGGGCTGATCTCACTGAACCCATGTTGAAAAATCTATCCAGGATTCATCCAGTGTCAACAATGGTGAAGAGGATATAGGGCACTGAGAACTAAGTCTTCCTGAGCCTTGCATGTATCCTGAATGCTCAGGGCTTAACCAGTGTGATCAATCAGAAGCTGAAGGATGGTGAAGTTGCCCAGCTCAAGAAAAGTGCAGATACCTTGTGAGACATCCAGAAAGACCTAGAAGTCTGGCTTCTAGACTGCAGAAATTTAAAACTACAATGTGATTAACTGTGAGCCTTTAGTTTTTCATCCACATACATGATCATAGTGGGCTTTTATCTTCCTGAATATGTGAATCTGGGCTCTCAGAATCAAACCCCATGCCTGGTTTAATGCTTGCAATATGAGTCCTTGAACAAATAAAATTAACTATTATAGTGTGGGAAAAAAAAATTAATCATCTTTGTGAAGACTTTGCAAACTCACCCAGACAGACTTAAGATGCTCCTGACTCCATGCTCACAGAGTAAGGAGTCAATAAATACTTTTGAATGAAAAAAAAAAAAAAACAACTCAAAAAGACTTAATAAGTTAGAATTAAAAGCTAAAATGCAGGGGCGCCTGGCTGGCTCAGCTGGTTAAGTGTCCAACTTGGTTTCAGCTCAGGTCATGATCTCAGGGTCCACAAACACTGAGGAGTCTGCATGAGATTCTCCCTCTCTGCCCCTTCCCATGCTCCCCACCCTGGCTAGCTTACGTGTGTATGTATGCCCTCTCTTTCTCTCTCTCCCTCAAATAAATAAATAAATAAAATGTTTAAAAAAAAAAAAAAGAATTGAAATGCGTAAGACTATACAGAGATAAAACGGTAATTGCCACATGCAGACGAAAAACTGATCTTTAGATAGAAATGTCTGAGTGAAAGAGAGAAGAACCTAGCTAGAGAGAAGTGGTTTAAAATAGCAGTTTAGCCTCTTAAATCTCAACTCTATGACTAGTTAAGGAAACTTGGGTAAGTGAATTCACCTCTCTATAATTCTGTTTAAAATAAATATAACAGGGGCGCCTGTGTGGCTCAGTTGGTTAAACAACTGCCTTCGGCTCAGGTCATGATCCCAGGGTCCTGGTATCAAGCCCCGCATCAGACTCCTTACTCAGCAGGGAGCCTGCTTCTCCTTCTCCCTCTGCCTGCTTGTGCACTCTCTCTCTCTCTCTCTCTCTCTCTCTCTCTCTGTCAAAAGTAAAATTTTAAAAAATTAATAAAATTTTAAAAAATAAAATTAAATAAATATAACAGTACCTACTTACACAGGGTTGCTGTAAGGATTAAACAAGTTAACAGACATAAAACATTGGTAAAACACTGGTAAATAATATACGAGTCCTTACTATCACTATTATTTTTAATAATTTTTAAAATTATTATTATAGATTCTGAAGCAGTATTGGAAAAGAGAGCAAATTCAACAAGAAGGTAACAAGTGGCAGCAATAGTTATAATAAACTAAAGGAAAATAGAGAAAAAGAGACAAGCAAATAACAGAATTGCCTAAAACTGATACTTGCAGAATGAATTTTTAAGCCCTTATAGTAAAATTAAAAATGTGAAGTAATCCCAGTGTCAAACAAAATCAACAAGGCAACGTGGGATTTCATAAAAGGTGAGGAGCTGAGTGTTGAATGAACATGGAAATGAAGTGAGACTGTCCCTAAGGGAAGCAAAATGTTGCCAACTCACTAGGGAAGATGGAATGTTGATTAACAATCCTATTCACAATGTCTTCATTTACTTAGAAATATCTACAGTTAGCACAACATTATATTAAAAAAAAAATACAGAATGTTGAGCCAGAAGATCTGAGACTGAGTCCCAGTTCTACCAACACTAAAGTTACTTTACCTTAGTAAGTCAACCTCTCTATCCATGAATCTCTCCATCTTTATGACAAAGGGGGTAATAGGTTTTTTACTTAGTTCAAAGGGTTTGTTACAAGAACCAAATGGGATCACACAGATGAAAATATACCTTAAAAACACTCTATTAAATTGTTTCTAAATATTAAAGTAAATATCTAACAAATAATCTTAAAATTTTTTAGATCAACTGCACAGGTATAAGATTCCAGCTGAACCACAGTTCACAAGAAAATAACCTACGATCTTTAGCCTAATAAAAGTTCAGGGTGGTCCTAAAAAGGGCATGGTTGCTAAAAAACAAACATAATTTCTGACCAAACAGAATGAACAGTCTCACAAAAAATAACAGACTCATGGCGTTCTACATTAAACAGCCTCCTTCTGGAGTATTATGTTCAGCTTTAAGAGCTCTATTTTGGGAGAATCTGAGAAATTGGAAATGTGCCTGGTAGGGGACAGTAACAGGAATAACAAAGGTCTTCTCAAATGAAGAACAGTTAAAATAATTGGGATGCTGACCTGGAAAAAAAAGGGGGGGGGAGGGATAAGCGACAGCAGTCTTTAGATGGTCAGACTTTCTCTTGTGCTCTGCTGTGGGTGGAGGACAAATAAGGGCACTGGTAGAAGTTACCAAGATAAAGACGCTCACTTCATAAGGAAGAACTGTGTGATAAGAAGTAGGAGTATTCTGTGACAAGAACGGACCACTTCCTAAAACAATGTGTGTCCAATCCCTGGATGTTCCAAAGTAAAAACTAAATAGAACATCAGCTATGGATGCTGCTTTGGACAGGTTAGACAATTCATGAAATCTCTTTCAAATTTAAGATTCAGAAAACTATCAGAAATGCCAGGTGCCTGTAGCAGACAGAGTGGAAGCACCATATCCTAGTGTCAAAGGAAATCAAGTTATAGAAAATGGGAAAATATGGAAAACACCAGCTCTCATTATAACTAGCAGAGCTATTTATAAATAAACCACAGTGCTGTCACTGTCACTCTGCCAATTTGTTTTGGGCCTCACCTCCTCTCCTATGATCTTCTAATTCTTCTCTGCCAAATACTGTAATTTAAGAGCCCTGTGAGCCCTCAGAAAGGCTGTCAAGAAAACGGTTTTCTTTTTAATTAAGTTCTTCAACTAAGCTAGTCATTACATTTCCTGACACTCAACACCAATGCAAAACAAAAGGAGAAACTAAGATTTGTCCTCCTGGTTTTTTTTAATTAAGAATTTTTTAGTTTTAGTCTTACAGAAAAACTGAGCAGAAAGTACAGACAGTTCCCATATATTTCCCCACCCCCCGTTTCCACTATTTTTAACATCTTGCTTTAGTGTGGTATATTTCTTACAACTGATGAGCCAATATGGATATACTATTATTAACTCAAGTCCATATTTTACATTAGGGCTCACTCTGGGCTGTACATTCTATGGGTTTTTTTTAAAACAATTTTAAAGTTGTGGTTAAATACACATAACAAAATGTATCACCTTCACCATTTTTAATTGTACAGTTCAGTTCAGTGAGTGTTAGGTACATTTACACTGTTGTGCAACCAATTTCTAGAACTCTGTTTTCATCCTGTAAAACAGCAACTCTATATCCTTAAAAAATACTACAGTTTTCTTAAGTTCAGTACTCTACATTAGATAATAAAATTTTTAAATCTAATTCTGTACACTCTTTTTTTGCAGTTTTCCCTATAACCCAAAATTTCAATTTAATATATCCAATATCTAATAAAAATTTAATTTTGCTTTATTTTCACCACATATAATAAAAACTAAGATTCAATATCAACACTATATATTCATCCCAAACTATCATTAATTTTGTGCTCCAATAAAGGAAAGGGATATAACTAAAGAAATAGATTCAGCCCATTTAAATCAACATTTTATATTCATAACATTTTGTTTAATCTTATCAAAATATTGTGCTACAGGGCGCCTGGGTGGCTCAGTGGGTTAAAGCCTCTGCTTTTGGCTCAGGTCATGATCTCAGCGTCCTGGGATCGAGGCCCGCATCGGGCTCTCTGCTCAGCAGGGAGCCTGCTTCCTTCTCTCCCTGTCTCTCTGCCTGCCTCTCTGCCTACTTGTAATCTCTCTCTCTGTGTCAAATAAATAAATAAAATCTTTAAAAAAAAAAAAAAAATATTGTGCTACATTTCTAAACACAACAAAAATAGTTACTATAGTGTATACAAACAAATCAAAAATTTTAATCAGTTTTTATTTATGGGAAGGAAGGAGGAAACTAGGAAACAATACCCCTGTTAACTGATGGCCACATATAGTTGAGAAACTAACCCAACGTATCAGCCATTCCAGCTTATTTTGCCTGCAAAATGAGGAATTTCACTGCAAGAAGAAAATCCAAACTAAACTGAAGAACCAGTTGGAAAGGAGGCTTCACTATTTGTAATTTTGCTTTACAGATATCCTGTATATTTCCAATCAATTCAATTACATTCAGTCACTCATTAGGCCAAATCTCTAATACAAATCTTGTACACTTATCCCTTCCTCACTGGCTTTCAACCACTTCCTTGGTCTAATCCCTATTCACATAATCCTTTTCTCAATGCCGTTTTCCCCCTCTAATTTAAAATATAAAGAAGGATTAGTGCAAGTGGCCCCTATTAGCCTCTCTAACTACTATCTTCAAAATCGAAAACAAACTTACTTCCATCATTGGGTAAGTTACTTAACCTTCCTGTAGGCACATGAAGGTATCCTCATCTGCAAAATCAGGATAGAAAAATGGCTAGCACTCTATTATTATGTATATGGCACATGGCAGGTGACAAAGTATTGAATGAAAAAATGAGTAACTCATAAAACTGTGAAACATAAAATGAAGCAGTTTATGTACTTAGCACACTGCCAGGCACACAGTAAATGGAAGATACTGACGTCATCAAAATCTTCAGTGTGTCCCTACTGCCCACAAATTCTAATTTAAACTTTTTCTGCCCTGTTTTTAAAGGAAGACTGTGGTTGTCAAGCCTTACAATGTCTCACCAACTTCATCTTCTAAAATCACATTAATGTTTTCTCTCTTTTACAAAGAAGCCAAGCTTATTTCTGAAGTTTCAGATAGTAATGCATAACCATCCTCTCAAGCACCTTTTATCTTCCCTTACAGAGTCAAATACCATATCCTTTAGTTCATATCCCATCTTGCCCAGGAAGCATTTCCCAACCATTCCTGCTTTTACTCATTTCTTCTTTTAACTAAAACCCTCGCACACATTTATTATTATGTATTACCTATCGCCAAATCTTTCTAGGTAAACTGTAAATTACACTGTAGCTTTTACTTCCATATCTCCTAGCCATCCCCAAAGCAAGTGTATGGATATTACATACAGCACAAATTGACCGATTTAAACTGTTAAGAGTGGAAGATTATAGATAGGATTTCTGGATAAGATTATACTTGATAATCTTCATTTTTACTCTTTCTTACAGCTTTCAAACAAATCATAAGGAAAAAGAATAGATTTCTTTAGCATTCTGTGACTCAGAAATCTTACAATGCTATTTCTACAGATCCATAGTGAAATAACTTATGGTCCTATGAGCCTATAATATCTTCTAGATAATAATACACACACATATATTTACACACACATAAATATACACAATAAATATATACATGTGTGTCAGTGAAATTTTAACAACTATTTTCTATATTCTAGTTCTTAAAAAAAAAATCAGTGGTTCAGATATGGTATCCAGGGGAACCTTATTATTCAACGCACATGGTATTTTCTGATTTTGTTCTCATTGTTTTTCAGTAACTGGTATTTTCATCATGACTTTATGCTCAAAACACAAAACTTTCTATTACAAAACAAAAGTGACACTCTCAATGTTTTCGATATATTTGAAACACCAAATATAATTTAAAAAATTCTTACCTAATCCTTTTTGTCCTGGATTCTTTGCAAAATTAAAAGTAAACTGGTAAAAATCCTTAAATCGTCCTGGTTCTTTCAGTTCTTGTTCCATCTTGGGTATCTGGGCCTTTAGTTTTTCTATGCTGTCACATCTACATTGTAAAATTAAAGTTTATAGAAGTTAAACTTTTTCACTATAAATTAAAGGACTTATTTATTCCTATGATAGCTTATATTTATTTCACAGAACTTTTTAAAAAAATCAGTTGAAATTTTATTTTTTCACATTACATAAACAAGTATGGGGCTAGCTAGAGGAAGTAAAGGTCTGAATTACCATTTTTAAAAGATATGCAGTATTACTTTTAATTATATAATTCACTGTACTGTCAACATACCCAAATTGCAGAAGTCAGCTACAGTGAATAGAATGTCTAGTAATCACTGTAACAATCACCAGTTTGAACAGTAGTAGATACTCTTTACCTGGTAACAAGTCACATGTCTAGCTCTCAAACTAACTGAAAGCACTGTGTCTCTTGCTTAGATGAGGAAGCATTCCCTTTGTAAAGGTGCTGTTATACAAAGTACAATAATAAATATCAGCTGAACCCCCTACCATCTCCAACTGCTTATCTCAAGTCAGTATTAAGCTTTTTCTACATTTGCAAAGCATTCAACTCCAATTCAAGGAACTGAAGGTGTCTATGTACCCATCTTACTTTCCACATAATAGCCTGAAGGCAGAAATCCTCTACTTTGTTGTTGTTGTTAAGATTTTAGTTATTTATTTGACAGAGAGACACAGTGAGAGGGGGACACACGAAGGGGGAGTGGGAGAGGGAGAAGCAGACTTCCCGCCGAGCAGGGAGCCCAATGCGGAACTCGATCCCGGAACCCTGGGATCATGACCTGAGCCAAAGGCAGCCACTTAACGACGGAGCCACCCAGGTACCCCAGAAATCCTCTTTTTTATAGATTCCACAAACCATCACAGCATTTTTCTTCTAATCATTTCTGCTTTTATTTCCCTTCTATGTTCTTCATAACACCTTCTAGCTCATTAGTTTGTAGATTAAAATTCTGATTTGGAAGTTCATTACATTTTATAGGAATTCAGTTTCAAATGAAAAAAAAGTAAATTCTAGTGGAAACTGCCCTAGTACAGAAAATTCCAGCAAGTTCAGGATAGGACTGGCTCGGGAGGCAGAACACAGTGTCTAGGCCAGTTATTAATTTATTGCTCCTCAACTTTAAACCTACCCGACTTTGCCCTACTTTGTGACTATTTGCAGTCAACTACCGATTGTGAGGCTGTTTTTCTTACCAGCTGGCTCACTGTTAGGTTCTACCAATAGAGGGCGACGAGAGGCTGAAAGAGGAAGAAGGAACTTTTCCTCTCTGTTTTCCGCAGAGAGCAAGGGTTTCTGTGTGCTGGGAGCTCCCACAGTGTTCACCAATAGTGGCAACTCACACGGCCCGGCCACAAGTGGCCTCCAGCCAGTTTCTTCTCCACTAGAGGGAGCGGTAGTCAAAGCAGGCACCACAGGCCCGGTGTTCCTGCAGCAGCCACACCCTCTCCTCGGAACTCCTCAATCTCAGCCTTCCAGGGATTTCTTTCATTTCTAGGTTCCTCCTCTGCTCACTTCCCGCAGCCATAAGGGTTATGGTGGCTTCCTGTATCTGCAACTTCTGTTATACCTTAGAATTTTCTTTTACCTCTTTTACACAGTACTTTTTCAATTTTTCCTGATAAATTACTAACATGGTTTTTGTGTCTTTTCTGGACCCTGACTAATGTACCTCAGGCCTGAGAATCAGAATGCTGGGTTCAAATTGTGGCTCTAATCCTACCTAATTCCATAATTTCTCTGTACCTCACCTTCCTCTTCTCTAAAATGAGTAAACGCTACTTCTCTCACAAAGTTGTTGTGTAGGTGAAATACTTACTTAGCATAGTTCCTGAAATAAGAATGAATGTTCAACAAATGTTAACTATTATTACTCGTCACCCACTCAAAACAGAAAGGGCAGCAACCCGTTACCTCTCCACAGACGGAATACTTTTTCATATTCTCATTAACTACAGACAACTAGACACCAGAGGTAAAATCTCTACCCATGACTTTTTAACTTATTTATCCCAAGACATCAGCTAGCTGTTCAAGGTATAAGTGGAACAAAAAGCGATTAGTAAGTTCTAAGATTTTACATTCTAGGAGTCTGTTTACAAATTCAGAGTTTACAACCTCACAGTGAGAAATATATTAAAGCTTGCTCATTTCACTTATCCATGTTAAATATTAAAGCACAGTAATTTATTTTAATACTAACAAACCTTCCTTAGAAACAAATGATCAAAGCATAATGCAAATGGAATAGGCTAAACTACACAGAAACCTTGACGAACTCAGAAAACTATATAACATGGGAAGGAGCTAGCAAACTAGCCCATTTCTATTTATACCAATGTTTGTAGGCTGGTAAACTTAAAACCCGACATTTATAAATTCATAACACAATTCAGTTCCTCAGTGAATGATCATAGTAATGTACCTAATTTCTTGTGGTAATTATATACTCACCCTAACTCTGTCATACCATCCATGAACTCTTGTTTGGAGAACTCGCACTGTGTTGCTGCTCTGAACTTCCATGCAATGATCAACACACTAATGCTGGCGGGATCGAGTGCCAGGTCATCACAGAACTGCTGTATACCATCTATTCCAATTTTATTTTCATCTTGAGGATCTTTAAAAATGACAGTGCAATATTAAATTAGTGCCATACTTTATTATGCTATGCTTAAAACTGGAAAAATGCTCTATATTCCATTAAAAAATGTTCACAACAGATCAGAGATATGAAATGGTAATACCCTAATATATTTTCCCACTACAATATTTAAAGCCACCTTGTCCCTGAAATGGCATTCTTGAGATGAACAGGAAGATAGGGGGCAGGGGGAGATGGGCACTTGATTTTTAAGTTTTACTTATTCATGTGAAAAATGTCCCATACTCATATACACTCAGAAAATCAGACATTCCTATATAGAAAAAAATGATTTTTTTCTGAACATATGTATGGAATTTGTTTTCTTATAGCAAAGTTCATTTTATAATGGCAATCATTTGTTAATATCAGAAAAACTAAAAACTCTGCAATTCAATCCCAATCTCAACACTATAAACATCTGCTGTTCAAATTAAAGAAAAAAACCCAAACTATCAATATATTTACTCATCAGATCGCAAAAATTTAAAGTAATGACAAATACAAGAAGAAAGAGGCACTCATACAATGCACTGTGTAGGTGATTTGCTAACATCTCTAGAAATAAAAAACGTGTGTGGCTTTTGGGCATGAGGAAAGGATAAAATGGAACCCCACTTTAGGAAAAATTTTGAAAGAAACTGTATGTATATTTCTGCATAAACATAAAAGATATGGAAGGATCCATACCAGGCTATCAAATATTGGTTCTCTCAGAAGAACAGAGAGAAAGAAGCTATCAGCTTCTTCTTTATTCATCTGTTACATGTTGTTTAACTTTTTTAAAGTATTACTTCATAGTTCTTTAAAGGTTGTTAAAATTATTACGTGGGTTTTCTTAAAATTGGTTCAGCTGAATTTTATGAAAATGAGGGGAAAAATCCAGGCCCCCAGTGACTATTCTAAAATTGGATCTTGGGGGAAGAAAAAAGGGGGAGGATAAGGGAGGAAGAAATAAAGAGGCTAAGAAGAAATTTTAGTGAAAAGAGGGGAAGAATTTCTCTCAGATCTCTTGACTTCTAAGATCTATAGAGCTCTGTTGGACACATTCACCCAATTTATGTTCTATGTATGCCTGATTTCTCATAAGCATGTAACTGGAAAACCTGGTTCAGAATATTTAAAGTCACAAGCACTCACCTTTGTATCTATTGTATAGTTGTTCTAACTTCTTCCTGTCCAATGATCCTTTTACACTCTCTCGTATATAAAGTTCGGGATTTTGGAAAAAATTGTCTGTTGCAACATCTAACTTCCAGTCATTTTGAGACAGACAACTTACTGCTGTTTTTTCACTAGATTGTGTGAAGATCATAAACTGACGAACTTTATCCTTCTGCGATGATTTCAACTTGTTCTATTGAAACCAAAAAATAAATTGAAACTCTATGTAAAATTAGATGACTATATCTACATGGCTAACTAATCATTCTTAGCAATATTTTTTCCTCATAAAATATTAAGATATTTCAAGTCAAGACTAATTTTTGATCTATTAATCAGAAAGACAATTTTTTTAAAGTAAAACACAAAATTTGTTATTTTACAGAAGAAATTAAAAGGTAAAGAAAATTCAACCACCCTGCACTTCTCCTAAAGTGGATCCTGAGCACATATATAAAGGCTCTAGAAAGGGAAGTACAGCTACTCCCAAAACCTTGACCAAGCACAAAACTCTAAAGGGATGCATGAGGAGTGGTGGCCAAGAAGTGACATTATCTAGCCAGCCAGAACAGTCCATGACCCGGGAGAACAATGAGATTAACAGGTGTTAGTTGCAGTCTTAACACCCTTTATAAAAGATATAGGGTACAATTCTCCCCACCCCTCCCCTTGTTTTCTTGCTATTTTTACCAAATGTGAAAAAGAAATGAAATATAAGTACCCTATATTTCTCCTGATGGTGTTCAGAAACCAAGATAATTATCAAAAGAATTTCCCCATATTTGCATTCAAATAGAAAGCAGTGCAATATGAACAAATACCCGGGATCCTTCCAACAAAGGTAATTTTTAATAGACTACTACTTTTTTTCCCCTAAAAGAAATCACCTATTTTCCTTGGCCCGAGCCTAGAAGAGGCTCTCCCCAAATAGGCTCTCTGCTGTAATAACCTCTTCTTACTTGCCTTATGTTGACACAGATTCCTTTCTCATTTGACCTGAATAGCCCCTCTACTCTCCCAGTATCAAGGACCATGTTCTCCCTCTCTTCCCACCCAACCTGGTCTCCTGGGCAAATTTTAACCTCCCCATTATTATTCTTCCCCCTACCAAGTCCCATCGTCATCTCTCAGCAAAGTCCTTGAGTTCTTGCTGAGCTACTACTGCAAGGGGGAAAAAAAAGCACATGTGTAGGGCACACATTAATAGACAAGAGTTCCATGGATTAAGCAACACATCTGAGAACCCCAGCATCTTTGATCTAGCCCAAACTGACAGATCACAAACCTCAATCCCGATTGTAAAGATGAGAAGAGACCCAGAAAGTTAAGGTGTTTGTTCAAAAATCACCCAGGTTATTATTAGTAGAAATGGGACAAGATGAGAAAGATCTCATGAATCTAAGTCTTCGTAATATTTCCACAAACCACACTGCATGCTGTACATATAAGCCTTTTGAGATTTTCAAGAAAAAGACTACCAAAAATATAAATATTTCCACCTGTTACAGAATAAAAATAAGAATATGCAAAATCAAATGTGAAAACCAACACCATCTCTTACAATATGAAAAAATGGTTATGCCCTGGAGTCTCATTTGTCAGCCACACTCCTCTCTCTGTGTGTTATTGGTTAGGATTACGGATTAAAACCTCAACCTCGGGCGCCTGGGTAGCTCAGTGGGTTAAAGCCTCTGCCTTCCGCTCAGGTCATGATCTCAGGGTCCTGGGATCGAGGCCCGCATCGAGCTCCCTGCTCTATGGGGAGCCTGCTTCCTCCTCTCTCTGCCTGCCTCTCTACCTACTTGTGATCTCTATCTGTCAAATAAATAAATACAGTCTTTAAAAAAAAAAAAAAACCTCAACCTCTGTTCTCCATTAGAATTGAGAAACTACGAATTCACTAACCTCATGTTACCTCACTAATAACTCTACCACCTCTGGAAACCAGATAACTCCTACCACATTATACAACACATCTCTCAGATGTGTAGGATTCTTCCCTTTTGAAAAATATCTCAAGACTTATTCAGTTGCGACAAACCCACAATGAAATCAAATGCCAAGGAAGATACCCGCCTTATTTTAATATGCTATTTAACTGAAAGGAAGCCACTTTGATTTCAACTTGTACTATGAAATACTACTTTTAAAATTAGTATACCTTTTTCCCTTGAGAGAGATAGTATACTGACATACATTTTAATTTTTCCTTGAAGAACAGAGAAGTATCTGATGATCACTATGATCACCAGTGACCACTCTATAAGGTTGTAAAAGTGTTAGGAGATTAATCTGAAGCATACCAACTACAGGCTATATCCTGGAAATTACTTTTTAATTAAGCCTGAATTAACTTCTTTGTATTAACTTTTCCCATTCCCCTAAAAGTTGGAGACAGAAAAACAATCAACATTATTTGGGGTTTCATCATACAATATTGAATCCAATGCTCTGTTTCCTGAAATTTGAATCATTTTTGCTGAAAAGAGGAAGGAAAAATATAGCTTAAGTCACTTATGCAAGCCAAAAGAACTGTTCAGTCTATAATGACTTCTTGTCACAGTGCCAGATATGAGAAAACTGGGGAACAAAGATAAAAAATCTTACCCACACAAATTAGTAACAAAATTATACAAATGAAAAATTTAATTCTATTATCTTATTTGAAAAAAAGTATATGTAATAAATAACGTCTATGTATATACAAATTAAACTATTTTAACTGGTTAAAGTTTCCAGTATATGGGGCAATATCAATATATTTTAAGGAAAGGGCTGTAGCTACCCACTTCCAACACCATGAAGGCTAATGAGTGAAACCTGGCACAGAACTGATAGGATGGGTTTCTTCTAGGCCAAGAATAAGCAATCCCATTACTGCAAAGTCTGGTAAGTGCCCCCCCCCCCGGTTTGGACTTACAATGCACTCTTTACCATTTTTCTGTCAGCTCTCTGTGCCTAGAATCAATCTTAACCATGTGCTCCCCATCTCAAAGGCTGTCCTAGAATAAAGCTGGAGTGTACTACATGCAGTTTGCCCCTTCCCCAAGTTCTCTAGGAGACCTCTAACACTCCCACCCTCTTTTCCCAGGCTACATGGGGACATCACGCAAGGTTTTCTGGTAAGAGTATGGCGTCAAAGGTTTAAATTTCTATAAACTTAAGGAAGAGAAAAAAGGGTATCTAGCAAGCAAAAAATTATTTACAGGGGATGAGAGGGTGGATAGAAAATTGAAGTATAAGACAAAAACAGATGGATTTTCTCAATTTGTACTACAAACGCAGTGGGGATCTTCCTAAGAGCACAAACATGTGACAACTACAATGATTCAGCACTCAAATAACTATATGTCATTTACTTTGATTTTTTTAGTTTGTTCCTTCTAAATAAACCTTATTTAAACTAAATCAATCATTAAATAAATCATTAAATAAGATAATACAATCTTTAGTATTCAAATGTGCTATCAAATTTTCAAGGAAATTCAGTATTGAAATACGTAAAATGTATAAAGTACAGAATATATTCTGATTATTTTTAATTCTAGCAAAAAAAAAGGGAGAATCAAAGGAAGGGGGAGACAGGAAGAATAGGAGAGTGAGAGGAAGGGAAAAAAGGAGATAAGTGTTATCTTTTGTAACAAAAAGCTAATTACAATTGTATATGGTCACCAAAGTTAGAGATACTATTATAACTTGGACAGTAAAAAATACTTATTTGTTCATCTTTCCAAAATAAAAAATCCGGTTTCAATATGTATTGTTTAATACTTAAGTCTAGCATGTCTGCAACTTTTTTTCACTCAAGAAATTTATGAATTACATTTAAAATAATAGTTTATGGGGCTCCTGGGTGGCTCAGTCAGTTAAACATCGGCCTTTGGCTCAGGTCATAATCAGGGTCCTGGGATTGGCTTCCCGCATCAGAGCCCAGCATCTGGCTCCCCGCTCCGTGGGGAGTCTGCTTCTTCCTCTGCCCCTTCCCCCATCCGTGCTTTCTCTCTCACTCACTTTCTCTCTTTTTAAAAATTACAAAAAAGCAAAACAGTTTATCTGGGAAAAAAAACAACAACAACAAACGCTTTGGATGTAGCCAAGTATCATATAGTCAAGTACATTTTACCAATGAACTTAGGAAGTCTTTTGTGATAGAAGAATGGGGACTTAGAAAGGCTTGGGATGCCTGTGTGGCTCAGTTGACTGGGTGTCTGCCTTAGGCTCTAGTCCTGATCCTGGAGTCCTAGGATCCAGTCCTGCGTTTGGCTCCTTGCTCAGGTGGGAACCTGTTTCTCCCCCTTCCTTTGCCTGCTGCTCCCCCTGCTTGTGCTGACAAATAAAATCTTAAAAAAAAAAAAAAAAAAAAAGGAATGGGGACTTAGGCTCTATGATAAAAATAATGATCATAATGTTGAGAAATTCCTTTTAAGTGCTTCCCTCCAGAAAAATAACGAACATGGAAAATTATTTCCTAGTCAACTAAGTCCTAATAATTCCAAAATGGAAATAATTTCAATGGGCAATATTTTTAAAGCAAAAAATTAAAGGTACATTTTATTATTTCTATTATTCTGAATTTTCACCTTCTCACCCTTAAGTTTCAAATTCAGTCTGAACGCCAAAAAAATACACACACACACACACATACACACAAAGGTCTTTACACTTTTAAAGGAATTAATTTTCTAACTCAATTCTAGTTCTCTCAAGATTCAATGAATCTAGCTCACAAAAGGCATTTTAAAAATCAAAACACTTTAGTGATCACCCATAATTCTCACTAAATGCTCTGTATATTGAGTCTCATGTGTTTACCATATGATTAACAGTTTAACTTCACCTGAAACTTAGAAGAGCTACTTTAAGTCCATAAAAATCACACTTTCCATATATGATACATAGTATTCAGCAGCTATAACTAAAAGTTACCAATATCCCAAGTCACTCATTTATAAAAGAGTCCTGGTAAGATCACAGGTTTGGAGTCAAAAGTGGGAAGAAAAATCAATTCAACTAATGAGACTACCCACTCCTAGAGAAGACTTTCACCTAGGGGCAAAGTTCTGTTAGAAATCCTCTTCCCTTCTACCTGCACAGAGAGGTAGTATATGATTAGTATAGACTCTTAAACCAGACTGGCAGGATTTTAATCCCACCTATGTCTCTTAATTGCTGTGTGACTTTGGGAAACTTACTTAATCTCTGTGTGCTACAATTTCCTCATCTATAAACAGGGTGTGAAGGTTACACAAATTAATTCAGGTTAAACTCTTAGAACTCTACCTAGCACATAATAAGGTCTCCTTTCAAGTTCATTAAGGAAAGAATACCTGAGGGGGGATTTATGCAAATGATAAAATAATCATAATCAGAAAACTAGCAGCTATCATTTGGGCTCCTACTGTGTGCCAATACTGCAGTAGGTATTTAATTATTAACAATCCTGCAAGGTGGTTATCATTGATTCCATTTTACCAATGAGAAAACCAAGCCTCAGAGCTCGATTTATCTAAAGATAGACTTTTACAAAAAGTAGCAGAGCTAGAAATGAAACCCTGGTGCCTGGCTTCAGGGCATGCAAGCTTTCCATTTATTCCATATTGTCACCAAGTGAAAGAGAAAACAGAAAGGGCAAAAGTGCAACCACTGACTAATTATGTGTGAACTGGGGGGAGGAGGGGAATTGTGAGCAATATTTCTTCAACTTTTTTCACGGAAAAGTTAAGTGATCAATTGACCTTTCCCCAATCTCATGTAAACAATATGCATTCTGACTAATAATTGCCCATTAAGCATTCCCTTACAACCTAAATAAAAGGCTAATTTAGGGATGGAACTTCCCTTTTAGGGTTTTTGGGAGGAAGAAGAGGGAAGAGGAGAGAGATCGGTTATTTTTTAAGAAAAGTAATTCAACAGGAAGAAAAATGTGTTTATTGTCATGTCATAGTCTATTTTTAGAGCTGTCCACAATCTGTATCTTTAAGTGTAGAGATGGAAAAACTGTAAGGTACTGAAAGTCAGGATTTCCTTCTCCAATGAGAAGGCTTGAAACCCAGAGAAAATACAAACACATGTGTAGGTTATGCTCCCAAAATATAAGCAAATGTGTACAATTTCAAATATTAAGCAAAACAAAAACACTCAGTATCATTTTAAATTATAATCTGCAGGTTAGAATAATCATTTATGGTTAGACCTGTGCCTCTTACCATTCTTCCATAAACTTCCCGTACTTTCAATGACCAACTCTTCTTTAAGAGGTGTTGTACTAACACTAAATTGAATGTGGAATTATACTATACTATGCAATTATTGTAGTCAATGATGTTTTATATAACAGCAATTCACCTGAAAAAAATATTACAGAAAGTATACTTGTAAGATTCAAACTGGTTTTGCATGTTTCTCAATTTTGTTTTGTTCAGTATGATTTTCCTCATAGGTTTTAAAAACGTATCCCGGGGTGCCTGGTTGGCTCAGTCAGTAGGAAGGAGACTCTTGATCTCAGGATTGTGAGTTCAAGCCCCACAGTGGGTATGGGGCCTACTTAAAATTTAAAAAAAATTTTTAATACATAAAAAAAGTACTCTGTTGACAGAAATTTAAAGGATTTTCTTCTCCTCACCCTAAGAATTACTAGATATTCAAAAGATGACTTCCACTGTAAACGGAATAAATGTTTTGATTTTGGCAAGACTATTCTGACTATTAAAAAGTTATTTTTACTAAATCCTAATTATCTATAATAAAATAGAAATAACCTCCTTAAAATACTTATGTTATCCATCATATTTCAACTGGCTCCCCCAAACTAATTTTTGAACTTCTAACAAGCAGTCAAGGTAGCTAATTTAAACTTGCTTCTCCTCTCCATAAACATCTTCTCTAAAGAAATCTAGAATTAACAAAAAGATTACTCAGGCGAAAACAAAACAACAAAAAAAAAGAATTATATGAGATTTTAAAAGTTTCATAGTTAAATAACTTAAAATGATGACTAGCATTCAACAGTCATGTGATATTTGTTTCATAAAGAGAATAAATGATCCTTGAAAAATGAAATCTCCTAATTCTAAGATCTGGTATCCATTCAAATCCTAAATATAAAAATATTAGAATCTTATGAATAATAAATAAGCACTCTAAACGTTTACTGAAATGAAAATATCCTAATATCACAAAGATATGGGCCATGAACTTCAGCAATTCACCTCTGTTGCTGAACACCATGTTCAGTGTTGAAGGACTGAAAAGTGTAATGCAATAGAATTCTTTAGAAAAGAACTCTTTAAAAGTAATCTCTCTTAAAATTTTACAATGCAAACAAGCAGCCTAATCACCGTTAGTGATTAGGTACTAATTATATAAAAGGTATTCGACAAAGTGATGAAAAATGCTTTAGTGGCATTTTTCTCTTCTGTTTTTGCTTTTTCTTAGGTGGGGTGTGTATACCTAAAATGACTAGGTAAACTAGTAAACTAGTCAGCAGGTTATTCAAGAGCTTATTTGTGCCCACAAAGCAACTGGATCCTATTTGGAACTATTTCTCTTCATCAAATGTCATGGCTCATACTATCACAACTTGAACAACACACGCTGAAATTTAAAAAGAAGCTTTCTGACAGATTTTCATTATGCTGGACCCAACCTATAAGACCATAATGTAAACAGCAACTTGACTCAATGAGCTCAGCTTTTTTTAAGCTTAAAACAAAACAAACCACCACCACCAGGAGAGTTAATTTTACTTTCAACTTTTTTACTATAGGTACCAAAAGAGTTTTAATTTTTCAGTTACTTAAATGTTTACATCAGATAATTTCATTTGATACAGAAACAACTAGGTCACTAGGAAATATGATAAGGAAGAAACAAGAGTGAAACTAATCAAAAATTCCACACCTATACTGAAGGAGCACTTGCTAGATTTAAAAAAAGGGGGCGGGGGTGCGTAGATAAAATGTGTTAGTCAGAGACCAGGCTTCTAAGCTATGCTAGGCCACATACTAGCTCTTTAACCCTGGTTAAATCATTTAGAACCACTAAATCTCCATTTCCAGATATGTTAAAAGGACGTAGCAATACCCATCTCAAGACTGAAGATTAATAACAGTTATAAATTGTCTGACTAGCAGACAGTATGTTCTCAATAAGTGTTAATGTCCTTCTTTCTCCCCAGAGGCCCAACTTCCTGCATATAGCTATTAAACTATGTACGAACTACTAGAACATATTCAAAAACAATTCATGGAAGAGGTCTTGTTGTTTTTATTAACTAGCACAGTTAGGTAAACTCAATGGTCAACTAGTTTTTACTGAATACTAGACAGTTATCTTAAACAGAATTGAAAACCCTATACACAGAAGCTGCAAGATAAAGAAAATTATACTAAGGGTTTTGCTGTTTTTAAAAACTGCTTTAAAAAATAACTGCCTATAATATTGTAATTGGACACTACAGGCGAACAGAAACAGTCTATCATACCACTCAGAATCCTTCAGTGGCTTCCTATTTCTCTTGGAGTAAAAACCCAATATCCTTACAAGGCCCACCCACACCCACCATCTCTACACTCCTTACCACTCAGATCTCATTGCCTCTAATGCCCAAATACCCCTTGCCGCCATACACACTACTCCAGCCACACCGGTCTCACCACATTTCTGCATGGCTTAATGCTTCATCTCCTAGTATCCTCAAAATTCACCTCATCATTGGTGCAGACACTATTCTGCAAACCCACTACCACTGTGTCCCCACCCCTCCCCCAATGCCCCTCCTTAACACTGTTTTCTCCCACAGCAGTTAATACCTCCCAACATAGAAGAAAAATATATACTATGTTTATTATTTGTGTCTCCCTACTAAAATGTACCCCTCACAAGAGGAGGGATTTTCACTTTTTCTGTAAAACACAAAAAATACACACACATACACACACACATTCCCAATGCCCAGAAGAGTGCTTGGCACTAAGTGTTTAATAAGTAATTACTGAAATGAATTAAGGCCCTCCTTTACTTGTGGATATGCAAAAGAATGTGAAATAAGTTCTAAAGAGACAAACAGGACTACATTCATTTGGACTTATAAACTCTGTTGAAAGTACAATCTTAAATTTCTAAGTCCACACATTTTTCAAAAAGCCATTAAAAGCACTGTAATTAACATCATTAGTCATCCATTTGAAATTTGTTATTTAACATATTCATTAATAACACATGGGTTTTCCTCTACTTAAATGAATAATGTAATTTAATATCAAATCCAATGTTCAACAATTTCTCTAGATTCTATGTGAGTTAGGAGATAACATGTACCACAAATACTGGCAGAAATAGTAAATCAGGAGAAAAAGTTCAGGAACAGTTTTGCAAATTTGAACCTCAAAAACTCCTTGATCCTCAGTTTTTCTGTAAAAGGGAAGGGGGGGTAAAACAGATGATCTCTGGAATTATTTCCGGTCTAAAAATCCTATGCCATGAATATAAAAATTTAGTAGGTTAGCTGGTACACACTCCTTACACTAGATGAAATTAAGAGTCAAAATTTTCATCTGAATAGAACTTTAGAAATCATCAAATTCAATTCTGTCATCTTACAAATAAGAAAGCAACCCAGAAATTTTGAATACTTTTTAAAAGATTTTCGGGAATAACAGGATATTGTCTAGTTTTGAAGTTATTTTTGGTCCATGTATGTGTCAGGTAGAGTTAACTGAACACTTTTTTATACATAATATTTCAGATATCCCATCATTTAAGCTACCCTAGAATTAACAATTAACATGTCTTCTAGAAACAGGCTGAGCTACACATACTGAGAAATAGTAGCCCAAAAATTTTATCAAGAAGCAATTATAGGCCACCTGGGTGGTTCAGTGGGTTAAAACCTCTGCCTTAGGCTCAGGTCATGATCTCAGGGTCGTGGGATTGAGCCCCGCCGCATCTCGGGCTCTCTGCTCGGCAGGGAGCCTGCTTCCTCCTCTCTCTCTGCCTGCCTTTCTGCCTACTTGTGATCTCTGTGTCAAATAAATAAATAAAATCTTAAAAAAAAAAAAAGAAGCGATTATAATTTATGATGAGAAACTTAACTAGAAAAATCTATGGCCTAACTTCTATTAAAGTGCATAGTGACTGAGTGTCTAAACTAACAAGAGCATACCAAGGCAATTCTAGTGACATGATCTGAGTTCAGCCACAGAAAGTGTTTTAAATTAGTGACATGTTGCCACTACTGGTATCATTAGATGAGTTATGGCTACATTCCAAAACTAGCTAATGTAATATTAACAAAAGGACAGAAGCTTACAAGCTCCAATCCAAGCTGAACTCTTGCATGAACCACATGAATCCTGAATTCCTGAGCAGGTGATGAGCATTACCAAGAACCTGGTTTCTAGAAGATGCTGCTGATTTACAGACTATTATGAACAGAGCACATTTCAGTGCTCTCACAGAATGTTTACCATGGAATTACATTTCGTTACTTACTATCTATCTACATGCCAAGAGCCTAAAAACTTCAGGAGTAGTGTCTATGACCCTCAAAATACTTTAAAATTTAGAAAATGTTTAGACGCCCTAGTAGATCGTTGAACACTGCAATGTCAATCCAAACATTAACCGGTACTTTATGGCAAGTTTTCTTACAAATACAAATGGCAAATTTTCATGAAACTTACCATGGAATATATGACAAGCCAAACCACATATCCATACATGACACCAAAATTCTGCCAAGTTAGAGGCTGGACCTAGATAAGTGTTATTCAGCAGAAATAAGCCCAACTAAAAACAAAGATACTGGGGCATTCCCTTAACACAGACACACACATACACCGTCCTGAAAGAGGCCTTTATGTTCCCCATGAGCAAAAGGACAATAATATCATTTTTACTGTCTATTCATACAGTAACCTGCATGGAATTCAACTCATGCTCAAACTATAATGCCAAACATCACTTCTAGAAAAAGAGAACCCAAAAGAGTCAGGTACAATATTACCAAAATGTAAACAGATAACCTGACTACCACTTTTTCGAGCTGCTAAGATGACTGTTTTTTTAATTTTTTCCCCCAAACGTAAAAGAAGAGGGGAATAACTTGACAAACTGTTTTTTAAAAATCACAAATGGTCTTTAACTGGCATAATAAAGCAATTACTCCTCCCACCCGAAGCAAACTAAACATGTGCTCAAAAGGTAGCAAGTCTGTTTCTCCTAATTTTATAAAATGAGAACAGGTTGCACTTCCGTACTCCCCGCCCCCCCCCAAGTCCCCCAAGCTCAGCGGTTTCCCATGTTCTCAGCGCAGAGGCGACTATAACCTCCACCAACTGGCCAGTTAAACTCTCATTTTCCGAAAGCATGGGACGCATCAAGAGGTGATGGAGAAAGGAAAAGGGCTAGTACCCCGCCCCAAGCGAAACTGCCTGGAGACTTGAGGGGTGTTGGAACCGGGAGCGGAGGAGGGAGAAGAGCGCCGGGAAAGTCTTTCCTTCTCGCCGGCGGGGCGGAGGGGGAAGCCCCGGCTCCCGGGCGGGGGGAGGCTCCTCACCCGGAACCCCGGACCCCGGTCCCCGGCCAGACACAATGGAGCCGGTGAGGGGGCCCGGCAGGGGCAAGGCCGTTGCCCCATCCCTTCCCCCCGCCCCAACGCCTCCCCCACCC